>JAULAV010008857.1:0-116291 GCA_030789695.1 Scilla litardierei
TTTCGTGAAATTCGGGACATTTTCTAAATTTTATGTAAGATATGAATTTTTATATTAAATGATATGATTTTTATAGCCTAATTTTGCCTTCTCTTATTTTTAAGTTGAAGATGGTGATCTCCCGATTCCAACGGACATTTTTGTGGATTTTTCTGAGCTCGTGGTTATTTCTGCATTTTCTGACAGGTAAATCGTTTTATTAAATGATATGATATTTTGGCCTAATTTTGTCTTCTCTAATTTTTCAGTTAAAGATGGCGATATCCTGATTTCAACGTACATTTTTGCTGATTTTCTCAGCTCCAGGCTAATTTCCACATTTCTGGAAGATATGGATCGTTTTATTAAATAATATAATTTTTTGGCCTAATTTTGTCTTCTCTTATTTTCATATTGTAGATGGCGATCTCCTGGTTCCAACGGTTATTTTTGCGCATTTTTCTGAGCTACGTGCTATTTTCGACATTTTCTAGAAAATATGAATCTTTATTTTAAATGATATAATTTTTAAGGCCAAATTTCGTCTTCGCTTATTTTTTTCAGTTGAAAATGGCGATCATCCTGGTGCCAGCGGACATTTTTACGGATTTTTCTGTGTACGGGGCTATTTTCTACATTTTATTGAAGATTTGGAACTTAATATTTAAGATGAAGATGGTGATCTTCTGGTTCCAATGGACTTTTTGCGGATTTTTCTGAGCTCTAGATATTTTCTACATTTTCTATAAGATATGAATCTTTATTTTAAATGATTTGATTTTTATATCCAAATTTTGTCTTCTTTTATTTTCCAGTTGAAGATGACGATCTCTTTGTTCCATCTGATATTTTTTCAGATTTTACTTATTTCGGAGCTATTTTCTGCATTTTAGAAAGAAAAGAATCTTTTAATTAAATGATATGATTTTTGGCATAATTTTGTCTCTCATTTTCAGTTAAAGATGGCGATCTCCCTGTTCCAACGGACATTTTTTGGGGATTTTTCTTAGCCAGTGTCTATTTTCTGTATTTTCTGGAAGATGTGGATCTTTTTATTAAATGATATCATTTTGGCCTTATTTTGTCTACTCTTATTTTTTTTGTTGAGAATGGTGATCTTCCTATTCCAATGGACATTTTTGCGAATTTTTCTATGCTTGAAGCTATTTTCTACATTTTATTGAAGTTATGGATTTTTTCGACTAATTTAGTCTTGTCTTATTTTTTTCAATTAAAAATGGCAATCTACCGGTTCAGACAAACATTTGTGTGGATTTCTTCTTAGCTTGGTATTTTTTTGACATTTTTGGAAGTTGTGCATCTTTTTATTAAATGATATGATTTTTGGCCAAATTTTTGTGTTTTCTTATTTTTTTTCAGTTGAAAATGGTGATCTCCCGGTTACAACGGACATTTTTGCGGATTTTATGAGTCCCGGGTAATTTTCTAAATTTTCTGTGAGATATGAATCATTATATTAATTGATATGATTTTTATAGCTTAATGTGTGTCTTCTCTTATTTTCAAGTGAAAATGGCGATCTACCTAGTACAACAGATATTTTTACAGATTTTCGGAGCTCGACACTATTTTTATACATTTTCGGGAAGTTATGGATCTTTTTATTAAATGAAATGATTTGTTGTCCTAATTTTGTCATCTCTTATTTTTTTCGTTCAAGATGTCGATCTCCCGGTGACAAAAGACATTTTAAGGGATTTTTCTGAGCTCCGGGCTATTTTCTAAATTTTCTGTAAGATATGAATCTTTATATTAAATGATATAATTTTTAGCCTAATTTTATTTTCTCTTATTTTTCAACCGATCTCCCAGTTCCAACGAACTTTTTTGTGGATTTTTCTTAGCTCGGAACTATTTTCAAAAGTTCATTGAAAATATGGATCTATTATTAAATAATTTGATTTTCATAGACTAAGTTTGACTTCTATTATTTTTCAATTGATGACGACGATCTCCCATTTCCAACGGACATTTTTACGGATTTTTTGACCTCAGGGCAATTTTCTAATTTTTCTGAAAGGTATGGATCTTTTTATTAAATAATATGATTTTTGGCCTAACGAAAATTTTCAGTTGAACATGGCGATCTCCTGGTTCAAATGAACATTTTTGTGATTTTTCTGAGCTCCATGTTATTTTCTATATTTTATTTATGCTATAATTCTTTATATTAAATGATATTATTTTTTAACCTAATTTTGACTTCTCTTATTTTTTTAAGTTGAAGAAGGTGGTCTCCCAATTCCAACGAACATTTTTGCAGATTTTTCAGAGATCGGTGCTATTTTTACATTTTTAATGAAGTTTTGGATCTTTTTATTAAAATAATATGATTTTTTGGCCCTATTTTGTCTTCCCTTATTTTTAGTTGAAGATGACGGTCTCTTGATTTTGACGAACATTTTGGTTGATTATCCTGGCCTCGGGGATATTTTCTAAATTTTTCAGGAATTAAGTAACTTTTAATTAAATTATTTGAATTTTGACTTAATTTTGTTTTCTCTTATGTTTCAATTGAAGATGGTGAGCTCCCGAACCCTACGGACATGTGTGCAAATTTTTCTAAGCTCTGTGCTATTTTCTATATTTTATTGAAGATATGTATCTTTATATTAAATGATATGTTTTTATACACTACATTTGTCTTCTCCTATTTTTCAATTGAAGATGTCGATCAACCGATTCAAACGAACTTCTTTGCTGATCTTTCTTAGCTTGGGCCATTTTTCTACATTTTCAAGAAGATATGGACCTTTTTGGCCTAATTTTGGCCTAATTTTGTCTTCTCTTTTTTAGTAGAAGATGGCGATCTCCCGATTCCAACGGACATTTGTACTGATTTTTCCGAGCTCTGGTCTGTTTTCTACATTTTTTGTAAGATATGGACCTTTTTAATAAACGATATGATTTTTATAGCCTAATTGTGTCTTCTCGTTTTTAGTTTAAGATTGCCATCTCCCTGTTCAAATGGAAATTATTACAGATTTTCCTGAGCTCGTGACTATTTTTCTACATTTTATGGAAGAAATGAATCATTTTATTAAATGCTATGCTTTTTGACCTAATTTTGTATTCTCTTATTTTTAGCTGATGATGACGATCTCCCTGTTCCAACTGACATTTTTGCAGATTTTTTTGACCTCGAGGCTAGTTTCTACATTTTCTGGAAGATATGGATCTTTTATTAAATCATTTGATTTTAAGCCTAATTTTGTCTTCTCTTATATTTTAGATGAAGATGGCGATCTCCCAGATCCAACGAACATTTTTTCGGATTTTTCTGAACTCCAAGCTATTTTCTACATTTTCTACGTGGTATGAATCTTTATATTAAATGATATGCTTTTTATAGCCTAATTTTGTCATCTCTTATTTTTCAGTTGAAGATGGCGATCTCCCAATTCTAATGGACATTTTTGCAGATTTATTTGAGCTCGGGTCGTTTTTAGCATTTTCTAGAAGATATGGATCTTTTTATTAAATGATATCAATTTTGGCATAATTTTGTCTTCTCTTATTTTTCAGTTGAAGATGTCAATCTCCTTGTTCCAACAGACAATTTTGAATATTTTTCTGTGCTCGGAGCTATTTTCTACATTTTATTGAAGATAATGATTTTATATTAAATGAAACGATTTTTTCGACTAATTTTTTTCTTTTAGCTTTCAGTTGAAAATGGTAATCTCCCGGTTCCAACGAAAATTTGTGCAGATTTTGCTGAGCTCAGTATTATTTTTCTACAGTTTCTGGAAGTTATGGTTCTTTTTATTAAATGATATGATTTTTGGCCTAATTTTGTCTTCTCTTATTTTTTAGATGAAAATGGCGATCTCCCGGTTCCAACGGACATTTTTGCGGGTTTTTCTGAGCTATCGATAATTTTCTACATTTTCTTAAGATATGAATCTTTATATTAATTGATATGCTTTTTGATAGCCTGGTTTTTGTCTTCTCTTATTTTTCAGTTGAAAATGGCGATCTCGCCGGTCCAAATGACATTTTTGTGGATTTTTAGAGCTCGGTGCTATTTTTATATAATTTCGGGAAGTTATGGATCTTTTTATTAAATGATATGATTTTTTGACCTAAATTTATCGTATTTTATTTTTTCATTGAAGATGGCGGTCTCCCGGTTCCAACGGATATTTTACTGGATTTTCTGAGCTCAGGGCTATTTTCTAAATTTTCTGTGAGATATGAATCTTTTATTAAATGATATGATTTTTAGCCTAATTTTGTCTTCTTTTATTTTTTCAGTTCTAGATGTCGATCCCCCGGTTCCAACGGACATTTTTGCGGATTTTTCTCACCTAGGAACTATTTTCAAAAGTTCATTGAAGATATGGATCTTTTTATTAAATAATATGAAGTATGAAAAAGAAATAGCCGAAACTCAAACTCAAACTCATAGATTCAATATCTGTTTCATCACAGAAACTAATAAGATTATAGGTTGTTCACTTGTTATACAGTCTAGTTTCTTCATTAGACAACAAGATTTGAGCTTGTACATGTCACATCAATTCGACAAAAAATGGCTTAGAACAAGATATAAGAGTAGTCAACAAAAACCAATCAATAAAAATATGGTATAACATATTTAGCGATTTCCTTGCTGAACAAGGATTCACTAATAATGAAGTCTCCCCGTGTATCTTTATCAAAAGAACGGGGACATGATTTGTAATAGTCGTCGTATATGTGGACGACTTAAATCTAATAGGATCTCTTGCAGAGACCATTAAGATATCTGATAGCCTTAAGCATACCTTCGAAATGAAATACCTAGGCAAAACAAGGTATGGTCTCGGCTTACATATTAAAACACTTAAGTTTGTCTTCTCTTATTTTTCAGTTGAGATGGCAGTCTCCTGGTACATTTTTACAGAATTTTCTGACCTCCAGGCTATTTTCTAAACTTTCTGGAAGCTATGGATTTTTTAATTAAATAATATGATTTTTGGCATAATTTTGTCTTCTCTTATTTTTCAGTTGAAGATGGCGATCTCATGGTTCCAACGGACATATTTGCAGATTTTTCTGAGCTCCGTGCTATTTTTTTCATTTTCAATATGATATGAATCTTTATATTAAATAATATGATTTTTATAACCTAATTTTGTTTTCTCTTATTTTTTTAGTTGAAGATGTCGATGTTTCGATTCCAACAGCCAATTTTGCGGATTTTTCAGAGATCAGTGCTATTTCAGAGATCAATGTTATTTTTCTACATTTTCAGGAAGTGATGGATTTTTAAGTAAAGGATATGATTTTTGGCCTAATTTTGTCTTCTCTTATTTTTTAAGTAGAAGATGGACATCTCTCGATTCTAATAGACATTTTTGCATATTATTCTGACCTCAGGGCTATTTTCTAAATTTTCTGGAAGATATGGACCTTTTTACTAAATTATATGATTTTTGACATAAGTTTTTCTTCTCTTACTTTTCAATTGAAGATGGTGATCTCCCGATTCCAATGGACTTTTTTACCGATTTTTATGAGCTCTGTGTTATTCCTACATTTTTGGAAGCTATGGATTTTTTTATTAAATGATATGATTTTTATAGCATACGTTTCTCTTTTCTTATTGTTTTGTTGAAAATGGTTATCTACCGGTTCCGACACATATTTTTGTGGATTTTTCTTAGTTTGGGAAAAAAATTCTACATTTTTTAGAAAATATGGATCGTTTTATTAAATGTTATCATTTTTGGCCTAAATTTGTCTTTTCTTTTTTCCGTTGAAGATGTCAAACCCTCAGTTCCAAAGGACATTTGTGTGTGTTTTGAGCTCTGGACTATTTTCTACATTTTTTGTATGATATGTAACTTTATATTAAATGATATGATGTTTATATCCTAATTTTCTCTTATCTTATTTTTCAGTTGAAAATGATGATCTCCCTGTTCCAACAGACATTTTTGGGGAGTATTCTAAGCTCGGGGCTATTTTTCTATTTTTTCGGAAGGTTATGTATCTTTTTATTAAATGATATGATTTTTAAGCCTAATTTTGTCTTCTCTTAATTTTTAATATAAGATGGCGACCTACTGATTCTAACAACATTTTGCGAATTTGTCTGACATCGCGGATATTTTTTAATTTTTTGAAAGATATTGATCTTCTTAGTAAATGATATGATTTTTGGGTTAATTTTGTCTTCTCTTATTTTTCAGTTGAAGATGGCGATCTCCCTGGTTACAACAAACATTTTGGCTGATTTTTCTAAGCTCAGTGCTATTATCTACCTTTATGGAAGATATGTTTCTTTTTTTAAATGATATGATTTTTATACACTACGTTTGTCTTCTCTTATTTTTTTTAGTTGAAGATGGCGATCTACCGGTTGCAACGGACATTTTCGCTGATTTTTCCTAGTTTTGGGCAATTTTTCTACATTTTCTGGAAGATATGGACCTTTCTATTAAATGTTATGATTTTTTGACCAAATTTTGTCTTCTATTTTTTAGTTGAGGATGACGATCTCCCGGTTCCAACAGACATTTAAGAGGATTTTTTAGCTCCATGCTATTTTCTACATTTTCTGTAAGATATGAACCTTTTTATTAAATGAAATTATTTTTATAGCCTAATTTTGTCTTCTCTTTTTTAGTTGAAGATGGCCATCTTTCGGTTCAAACAGAATTGTTTACGGATTTTTCTGAGCTCGGAGATATTTTTCTACATTTTATGGAAGAAATGGATCATTAATTAAATTATTTGATTTTTGGCCTAATTGTATTCTCTTATTTTTTAAGCTAAAGGTGGCGATCTCCCAATTCCAAGTGACATTTTTGCAGATATTTTTTGACCTCGAGGCTATTTTCTTCATTTTTTTGGAAGATATGGATCTTTTTATTAAATCAATTGATTTTTTGGCCTAATTTTGTCTTCTTTTACATTTTAGAAGAATATGGCGATCTTCCAGTTCCAACAGATGTTTTTAGGGAATTTTCTGAACTCCAAGCTATTTTCTACATTTTTTGTAAGATATGAATCTTTATATTCAATGATATGATTTTTATTTCCTAATTTGGTATTCACTTATTTTTCAGTTGAAGATGTTAATCTCCCGGTTCAAACAGATATTTTTGCCGATTTCACTTTGTAAAGATGTATTTTATGTATTTTCTGGATGATGTGGATCTTTTTGTAAAATGATAGGATTTTTGGCGTAATTTTGTCTTCTCTTTTTTTCTGTTGAAGATAGCGATCTTTCTGTTCCAACGGACATTTTTATGGATTTTACATAGCTCGGAGTTATTTTCTGCATTTTCAGGAAGATATGGACCATTTTATTAAATGCTATCATTTTGTTCTAATTTAGTTTTCTTATATTTTTCAATTGAAGATGGCGATCTCCCTGTCCAACAGACATTTTGGGGGAATTTTCTGAGCTCGGAGCTATTTTCTACATTTTATTGAAGATATTGATCTTTTTATTAAACGATATGATTTTTTCACCTAATTTTGTCCTCTCTTATTTTTTCAGTTGAAAATTGTGTTCTCCCGGTTCCAACGGACTTTTGTGCAGATTCTTCTGAGCTCGGCACTATTTTTCTGTATTTTTGGAAGTTATTGATCTTTTTATTAAATGATATGATTTTTTTGCCTAATTTTATCTCCTCTTATATTTCAATTGAAGATTGTGATCTCGCGGTTTCATATCATTTTATCCAACAATCATTTTTGATGATTTTCGTGAAATTCGGGACATTTTCTAAATTTTATGTAAGATATGAATTTTTATATTAAATGATATGATTTTTATAGCCTAATTTTGCCTTCTCTTATTTTTAAGTTGAAGATGGTGATCTCCCGATTCCAACGGACATTTTTGTGGATTTTTCTGAGCTCGTGGTTATTTTCTGCATTTTCTGACAGGTAAATCGTTTTATTAAATGATATGATATTTTGGCCTAATTTTGTCTTCTCTAATTTTTCAGTTAAAGATGGCGATATCCTGATTTCAACGTACATTTTTGCTGATTTTCTCAGCTCCAGGCTAATTTCCACATTTCTGGAAGATATGGATCGTTTTATTAAATAATATAATTTTTTGGCCTAATTTTGTCTTCTCTTATTTTCATATTGTAGATGGCGATCTCCTGGTTCCAACGATTATTTTTGCGCATTTTTCTGAGCTACGTGCTATTTTCGACATTTTCTAGAAAATATGAATCTTTATTTTAAATGATATAATTTTTAAGGCCAAATTTCGTCTTCGCTTATTTTTTTCAGTTGAAAATGGCGATCATCCTGGTGCCAGCGGACATTTTTACGGATTTTTCTGTGTACGGGGCTATTTTCTACATTTTATTGAAGATTTGGAACTTAATATTTAAGATGAAGATGGTGATCTTCTGGTTCCAATGGACTTTTTGCGGATTTTTCTGAGCTCTAGATATTTTCTACATTTTCTATAAGATATGAATCTTTATTTTAAATGATTTGATTTTTATATCCAAATTTTGTCTTCTTTTATTTTCCAGTTGAAGATGACGATCTCTTTGTTCCATCTGATATTTTTTCAGATTTTACTTATTTCGGAGCTATTTTCTGCATTTTAGAAAGAAAAGAATCTTTTTATTAAATGATATGATTTTTGGCATAATTTTGTCTCTCATTTTCAGTTAAAGATGGCGATCTCCCTGTTCCAACGGACATTTTTTGGGGATTTTTCTTAGCCAGTGTCTATTTTCTGTATTTTCTGGAAGATGTGGATCTTTTTATTAAATGATATCATTTTGGCCTTATTTTGTCTACTCTTATTTTTTTTGTTGAGAATGGTGATCTTCCTATTCCAATGGACATTTTTGCGAATTTTTCTATGCTTGAAGCTATTTTCTACATTTTATTGAAGTTATGGATTTTTTCGACTAATTTAGTCTTGTCTTATTTTTTTCAATTAAAAATGGCAATCTACCGGTTCAGACAAACATTTGTGTGGATTTCTTCTTAGCTTGGTATTTTTTCGACATTTTTGGAAGTTGTGCATCTTTTTATTAAATGATATGATTTTTGGCCAAATTTTTGTGTTTTCTTATTTTTTCAGTTGAAAATGGTGATCTCCCGGTTACAACGGACATTTTTGCGGATTTTATGAGTCCCGGGTAATTTTCTAAATTTTCTGTGAGATATGAATCATTATATTAATTGATATGATTTTTATAGCTTAATGTGTGTCTTCTCTTATTTTCAAGTGAAAATGGCGATCTACCTAGTACAACAGATATTTTTACAGATTTTCGGAGCTCGACACTATTTTTATACATTTTCGGGAAGTTATGGATCTTTTTATTAAATGAAATGATTTGTTGTCCTAATTTTGTCATCTCTTATTTTTTTTCGTTCAAGATGTCGATCTCCCGGTGACAAAAGACATTTTAAGGGATTTTTCTGAGCTCCGGGCTATTTTCTAAATTTTCTGTAAGATATGAATCTTTATATTAAATGATATAATTTTTAGCCTAATTTTATTTTCTCTTATTTTTCAACCGATCTCCCAGTTCCAACGAACTTTTTTGTGGATTTTTCTTAGCTCGGAACTATTTTCAAAAGTTCATTGAAAATATGGATCTATTATTAAATAATTTGATTTTCATAGACTAAGTTTGACTTCTATTATTTTTCAATTGATGACGACGATCTCCCATTTCCAACGGACATTTTTACGGATTTTTTGACCTCAGGGCAATTTTCTAATTTTTCTGAAAGGTATGGATCTTTTTATTAAATAATATGATTTTTGGCCTAACGAAAATTTTCAGTTGAAGATGGCGATCTCCTGGTTCAAACGAACATTTTTGTGATTTTTCTGAGCTCCATGTTATTTTCTATATTTTATTTATGCTATAATTCTTTATATTAAATGATATTATTTTTTAACCTAATTTTGACTTCTCTTATTTTTTTAAGTTGAAGAAGGTGGTCTCCCAATTCCAACGAACATTTTTGCAGATTTTTCAGAGATCGGTGCTATTTTTACATTTTTAATGAAGTTTTGGATCTTTTTATTAAAATAATATGATTTTTTGGCCCCATTTTGTCTTCCCTTATTTTTTAGTTGAAGATGACGGTCTCTCGATTTTGACGAACATTTTGGTTGATTATCCTGGCCTCGGGGATATTTTCTAAATTTTTCAGGAATTAAGTAACTTTTAATTAAATTATTTGAATTTTGACTTAATTTTGTTTTCTCTTATGTTTCAATTGAAGATGGTGAGCTCCCGAACCCTACGGACATGTTTGCAAATTTTTCTAAGCTCTGTGCTATTTTCTATATTTTATTGAAGATATGTATCTTTATATTAAATGATATGTTTTTATACACTACATTTGTCTTCTCCTATTTTTCAATTGAAGATGTCGATCAACCGATTCAAACGAACTTCTTTGCTGATTTTTCTTAGCTTGGGCCATTTTTCTACATTTTCTAGAAGATATGGACCTTTTTGGCCTAATTTTGGCCTAATTTTGTCTTCTCTTTTTTTAGTAGAAGATGGCGATCTCCCGATTCCAACGGACATTTGTACTGATTTTTTTGAGCTCTGGTCTGTTTTCTACATTTTTTGTAAGATATGGACCTTTTTAATAAACGATATGATTTTTATAGCCTAATTGTGTCTTCTCGTTTTTAGTTTAAGATTGCCATCTCCCTGTTCAAATGGAAATTATTACAGATTTTCCTGAGCTCGTGACTATTTTTCTACATTTTATGGAAGAAATGAATCATTTTATTAATGCTATGCTTTTTGACCTAATTTTGTATTCTCTTATTTTTAGCTGATGATGACGATCTCCCTGTTCCAACTGACATTTTTGTGGATTTTTTTGACCTCGAGGCTAGTTTCTACATTTTCTGGAAGATATGGATCTTTTATTAAATCATTTGATTTTTAAGCCTAATTTTGTCTTCTCTTATATTTTAGATGAAGATGGCGATCTCCCAGATCCAACGAACATTTTTTCGGATTTTTCTGAACTCCAAGCTATTTTCTACATTTTCTACGTGGTATGAATCTTTATATTAAATGATATGCTTTTTATAGCCTAATTTTGTCATCTCTTATTTTTCAGTTGAAGATGGCGATCTCCTAATTCTAATGGACATTTTTGCAGATTTATCTGAGCTCGGGTCGTTTTTAGCATTTTCTAAAAGATATGGATCTTTTTATTAAATGATATCAATTTTGGCATAATTTTGTCTTCTCTTATTTTTCAGTTGAAGATGGCAATCTCCTTGTTCCAACAGACAATTTTGCGGATTTTTCTGTGCTCGGAGCTATTTTCTACATTTTATTGAAGATAATGATTTTATATTAAATGAAACGATTTTTTCGACTAATTTTTTTCTTTTAGCTTTCAGTTGAAAATGGTAATCTCCCGGTTCCAACGAAAATTTGTGCAGATTTTGCTGAGCTCAGTATTATTTTTCTACAGTTTCGGGAAGTTATGGTTCTTTTTATTAAATGATATGATTTTTGGCCTAATTTTGTCTTCTCTTATTTTTAGATGAAAATGGCGATCTCCCGGTTCCAACGGACATTTTTGCAGGTTTTTCTGAGCTATCGATAATTTTCTGCATTTTCTTAAGATATGAATCTTTATATTAATTGATATGCTTTTTGATAGCCTGGTTTTTGTCTTCTCTTATTTTTCAGTTGAAAATGGCGATCTCGCCGGTCCAAATGACATTTTTGTGGATTTTTAGAGCTCGGTGCTATTTTTATATAATTTCGGGAAGTTATGGATCTTTTTATTAAATGATATGATTTTTTGACCTAAATTTATCGTATTTTATTTTTTCATTGAAGATGGCGGTCTCCCGGTTCCAACGGATATTTTACTGGATTTTCTGAGCTCAGGGCTATTTTCTAAATTTTCTGTGAGATATGAATCTTTTATTAAATGATATGATTTTTAGCCTAATTTTGTCTTCTTTTATTTTTTCAGTTCTAGATGTCGATCCCCTGGTTCCAACGGACATTTTTGCGGATTTTTCTCACCTAGGAACTATTTTCAAAAGTTCATTGAAGATATGGATCTTTTTATTAAATAATATGAAGTATGAAAAAGAAATAGCCGAAACTCAAACTCAAACTCATAGATTCAATATCTGTTTCATCACAGAAACTAATAAGATTATAGGTTGTTCACTTGTTATACAGTCTAGTTTCTTCATTAGACAACAAGATTTGAGCTTGTACATGTCACATCAATTCGACAAAAAATGGCTTAGAACAAGATATAAGAGTAGTCAACAAAAACCAATCAATAAAAATATGGTATAACATATTTAGCGATTTCCTTGCTGAACAAGGATTCACTAATAATGAAGTCCCCCCGTGTATCTTTATCAAAAGAACGGGGACATGATTTGTAATAGTCGTCGTATATGTGGACGACTTAAATCTAATAGGATCTCTTGCAGAGACCATTAAGATATCTGATAGCCTTAAGCATACCTTCGAAATGAAATACCTAGGCAAAACAAGGTATGGTCTCGGCTTACATATTAAAACACTTAAGTTTGTCTTCTCTTATTTTTCAGTTGAGATGGCAGTCTCCTGGTACATTTTTACAGAATTTTCTGACCTCCAGGCTATTTTCTAAACTTTCTGGAAGCTATGGATTTTTTAATTAAATAATATGATTTTTGGCATAATTTTGTCTTCTCTTATTTTTCAGTTGAAGATGGCGATCTCATGGTTCCAACGGACATATTTGCAGATTTTTCTGAGCTCCGTGCTATTTTTTTCATTTTCAATATGATATGAATCTTTATATTAAATAATATGATTTTTATAACCTAATTTTGTTTTCTCTTATTTTTTTAGTTGAAGATGTCGATGTTTCGATTCCAACAGCCAATTTTGCGGATTTTTCAGAGATTAGTGCTATTTCAGAGATCAATGTTATTTTTCTACATTTTCAGGAAGTGATGGATTTTTAAGTAAAGGATATGATTTTTGGCCTAATTTTGTCTTCTCTTATTTTTTAAGTAGAAGATGGACATCTCTCGATTCTAATAGACATTTTTGCATATTATTCTGACCTCGGGGCTATTTTCTAAATTTTCTGGAAGATATGGACCTTTTTACTAAATTATATGATTTTTGACATAAGTTTTTCTTCTCTTACTTTTCAATTGAAGATGGTGATCTCCCGATTCCAATGGACTTTTTTACCGATTTTTATGAGCTCTGTGTTATTCCTACATTTTTGGAAGCTATGGATTTTTTTATTAAATGATATGATTTTTATAGCATACGTTTCTCTTCTCTTATTGTTTTGTTGAAAATGGTTATCTACCGGTTCCAACACATATTTTTGTGGATTTTTCTTAGTTTGGGAAAAAAATTCTACATTTTTTAGAAAATATGGATCGTTTTATTAAATGTTATCATTTTTTGGCCTAAATTTGTCTTTTCTTTTTTCCGTTGAAGATGTCGAACCCTCAGTTCCAAAGGACATTTGTGTGTGTTTTGAGCTCTGGACTATTTTCTACATTTTTGTATGATATGTAACTTTATATTAAATGATATGATTTTTATATCCTAATTTTCTCTTATCTTATTTTTCAGTTGAAAATGGTGATCTCCCTGTTCCAACAGACATTTTTGGGGAGTATTCTAAGCTCGGGGCTATTTTTCTATATTTTCGGAAGGTTGTGTATCTTTTTATTAAATGATATGATTTTTAAGCCTAATTTTGTCTTCTCTTAATTTTTAGTATAAGATGGCGACCTACTGATTCTAACAACATTTTGCGAATTTGTCTGACATCGCGGATATTTTTTAATTTTTTGAAAGATATTGATCTTCTTAGTAAATGATATGATTTTTGGGTTAATTTTGTCTTCTCTTATTTTTCAGTTGAAGATGGCGATCTCCCTGGTTACAACAAACATTTTGGCTGATTTTTCTAAGCTCAGTGCTATTATCTACCTTTATGGAAGATATGTTTCTTTTTTTAAATGATATGATTTTTATACACTATGTTTGTCTTCTCTTATTTTTTTAGTTGAAGATGGCGATCTACCGGTTGCAACGGACATTTTCGCTGATTTTTCCTAGTTTTGGGAAATTTTTCTACATTTTCTGGAAGATATGGACCTTTCTATTAAATGTTATGATTTTTTGACCAAATTTTGTCTTCTATTTTTTAGTTGAGGATGACGATCTCCCGGTTCCAACAGACATTTAAGAGGATTTTTTAGCTCCATGCTATTTTCTACATTTTTTGTAAGATATGAACCTTTTTATTAAATGAAATTATTTTTATAGCCTAATTTTGTCTTCTCTTTTTTAGTTGAAGATGGCCATCTTTCGGTTCAAACAGAATTGTTTGCGGATTTTTCTGAGCTCGAAGATATTTTTCAACATTTTATGGAAGAAATGGATCATTAATTAAATTATTTGATTTTTGGCCTAATTGTATTCTCTTATTTTTTAAGCTGAAGGTGGCGATCTCCCAATTCCAAGTGACATTTTTGCAGATATTTTTTGACCTCGAGGCTATTTTCTTCATTTTTTTTGGAAGATATGGATCTTTTTATTAAATCAATTGATTTTTTGGCCTAATTTTGTCTTCTTTCACATTTTAGAAGAATATGGCGATCTGCCAGTTCCAACAGATGTTTTTAGGGATTTGTCTGAACTCCAAGCTATTTTCTACATTTTTGTAAGATATGAATCTTTATATTCAATGATATGATTTTTATTTCCTAATTTGGTATTCACTTATTTTTCAGTTGAAGATGTTAATCTCCCGGTTTAAACAGATATTTTTGCCTATTTCACTTTGTAAAGATGTATTTTATGTATTTTCTGGATGATGTGGATCTTTTTGTAAAATGATAGGATTTTTGGCGTAATTTTGTCTTCTCTTTTTTTCTGTTGAAGATAGCGATCTTTCTGTTCCAACGGACATTTTTACTAAATTATATGATTTTTGACATAAGTTTTTCTTCTCTTACTTTTCAATTGAAGATGGTGATCTCCCGATTCCAATGGACTTTTTTACCGATTTTTATGAGCTCTGTGTTATTTCTACATTTTTGGAAGCTATGGATTTTTTTATTAAATGATATGATTTTTATAGCATACGTTTCTCCTCTTATTTTTTTGTTGAAAATGGTTATCTACCGGTTCAAACCCATATTTTTGCGGATTTTTCTTAGTTTGGGAAAACGATTCTACATTTTTTAGAAAATATGGATCGTTTTATTAAATGTTATCATTTTTTGGCCTAAATTTGTCTTTTCTTTTTTCAGTTGAAGATGTCGAACCCTCAGTTCCAAAGGACATTTGTGTGTGTTTTGAGCTCTGGACTATTTTCTACATTTTTTGTATGATATGTAACTTTATATTAAATGATATGATTTTTATATCCTAATTTTCTCTTATCTTATTTTTCAGTTGAAAATGGTGATCTCCCGGTTCCAACAGACATTTTTGGGGAGTATTCTAAGCTCGGGGCTATTTTTCTATATTTTCAGAAGGGTATGTATCTTTTTATTAAATGATATGATTTTTAAGCCTAATTTTGTCATCTCTTAATTTTTAGTATAAGATGGCGACCTACTGATTCTAACAACATTTTACGAATTTGTCTGACATCGCGGATATTTTTTAATTTTTTGAAAGATATTGATCTTCTTAGTAAATGATATGATTTTTGGGTTAATTTTGTCTTCTCTTATTTTTCAGTTGAAGATGTCGATCTCCCTGGTTACAACAAACATTTTAGCTGATTTTTCTAAGCTCAGTGCTATTATCTACCTTTATGGAAGATATGTTTCTTTTTTTAAATGATATGATTTTTATACACTACGTTTGTCTTCTCTTATTTTTTTAGTTGAAGATGGCGATCTACCGGTTGCAACGGACATTTTCGCTGATTTTTCCTAGTTTTGGGCCATTTATCTACATTTTCTGGAAGATATGGACCTTTCTATTAAATGTTATGATTTTTTGACCAAATTTTGTCTTATATTTTTTAGTTGAGGATGACGATCTCCCAGTTCCAACAGACATTTGAGAGGATTTTTTAGCTCCATGCTATTTTCTACATTTTCTGTAAGATATGAACCTTTTTATTAAATGAAATTATTTTTATAGCCTAATTTTGTCTTCTCTTTTTTAGTTGAAGATGGCCATCTTTCGATTCAAACAGAATTGTTTGTGCATTTTTCTGAGCTCGGAGATATTTTTCTACATTTTATGGAAGAAATGGATCATTAATTAAATTATTTGATTTTTGGCCTATTTGTATTCTCTTATTTTTTTAGCTGAAGGTGGCGATCTCCCAATTCCAAGTGACATTTTTGCAGATATTTTTTGACCTCGAGGCTATTTTCTTCATTTTTTGGAAGATATTGATCTTTTTATTAAATCAATTGATTTTTGGCCTAATTTTGTCTTCTTTTATATTTTAGAAGAATATGGTGATCTCCCAGTTCCAACAGATGTTTTAGTGATTTTTCTGAACTCCAATCTATTTTCTACATTTTTTGTAAGATATGAATCTTTATATTCAATGATATGATTTTTATTTCCTAATTTGGTATTCACTTATTTTTCAGTTGAAGATGTTAATCTTCCGGTTTAAACAGATATTTTTGCCTATTTCACTTTGTAAAGATGTATTTTATGTATTTTCTGGATGATGTGGATCTTTTTGTAAAATGATAGGATTTTTGGCGTAATTTTGTCTTCTCTTTTTTTCTGTTGAAGATAGCGATCTTTCTGTTCCAAAGGACATTTTTATGGATTTTACATAGCTCGGAGTTATTTTCTGCATTTTTAGGAAGATATGGACCCTTTTATTAAATGCTATCATTTTGTTCTAATGTAGTTTTCTTATATTTTTCAATTGAAGATGGCGATCTCCCTGTCCAACAGACATTTTTGGAGATTTTTCTGAGCTCGGAGCTATTTTCTACATTTTATTGAAGATATTGATCTTTTTATTAAACGATATGATTTTTTCACCTAATTTTGTCCTCTCTTATTTTTTCAGTTGAAAATTGTGTTCTCCCGGTTCCAACGGACTTTTGTGTAGATTCTTCTGAGCTCGGCACTATTTTTCTGTATTTTTGGAAGTTATGGATCTTTTTATTAAATGATATGATTTTTTTGCCTAATTTTATCTTCTCTTATTTTTCAGTTAAACATGGTGATCAACCAGTTGCAATGGACATTTGTGCGGATTATTTTGAGCTCCATGCTATTTTCTTCATTTCTGTAAGATATGAATCTTTAAATTAATTGAAATGATTTTTATCGCCTAATGTTTGTCTTTTCTAATTTTTCAGTTGAAAATGGCGATTTCCCGGGTCCAACGTACATTGTTGTGGATTTTTCAGAGCTCTGGGCTCTTTCTATTAAATATTATTATTTTTGGCCTAATTTTGTCGTTTCTTATTTTTTTCGTTGAAGATGACGATCTCCCGGTTCCAACGGACATTTTTAGGGATTTTTCTGAGCTCCGGGATATTTTCTTAATTTTCTGTAAGGAATGAATCTTTATATTAAATGATATGATTTTCAAGCCTAACTTTGTATTCTCTTATTTTTCAGTTGAATATGTCGATCTCTCAATTCCAACGGATAGTTTTGCGGATTTTTCTCAGCTTCGAATTATTTTCAAAAGTTCATTGAATATATAAATCTTTTATTAAATTATAAGATTTTTGGACTAATTTTGTATTTTCTTGTTTTTTCAGCTAAAGATGGCGATCTCCCTGTTCCAACGAACATTTCCTTGGATTTTTCGGACCTCTGGGCAATTTTTCTAAATTTTCTAGAATATATGCACCTTTTTACTAAATGATATGATTTTTGGCCGAAATTTGTATTCTCTTATTTTCAGTTGAAGATGGCGATGTCACTGTTCCAACGGACATTTTTCGGATTTTTCTAAGCTCTGAGCTATTTTTGACATTTTTGTATTATCTGAATCTTAGTACCTAATTTTGTCTTCTCTTATTTTTTCAGTTAATAAACATGTCGATCTCCCAATTCCAACGGACATTTTTGCGGATTTTTTTTGAGATCGGTGCTATTTTGTACATTTTCAGAAAGTGATGGATCTCTTTATTAAATGATATGAATTTTTGGCCTAATTTTGTTTTCACTTATTTTTAAGTTAAAGATGTCGATCTCCCTTTTCTAACAGATATTTTTGCGGATTATTCTGACCTCAGGGCTATTTTCTAAATTTTCTAGAAGATATAAATCTTTTTAATAAATTATATGATTTTTGGCCTAAGTTTGTCTTCTCTTATTTTTCCGTTCAAGATGGTGATCTCTCGGTTCCAATGGACATTTTTGTGGATTTTTATGAGCTCGGTGCTATTTTCTGCATTTTATGAAGGATATGGATCTTTTGATTAACTGATATGATTTTTATAGCTTATTTTGTCTTTTTCTTATTTTTTTTTAGTTGACGATGGCGATCTACCGGTTCAACGGATATTTTTGCTGATTTTTCTTCTATTTGGGCAATTTTTTTACATTTTCTGGAAGATATGGACCTTTTTATTAAATGTTATGATTATTTGGCCTATTTTTGTTTTCTCTTTTTTTAGTTGAAGATGGGGATCTCCCGGTTCCAATGGACCTTTGAGGGGATTTTGCTATGCTACATGATATTTTCAACATTTTCTATAAGATATGGACCTTTTATTAAATGATATTATTTTTATAGCCTAATTTTGTCTTCTCTTTTTTTAATTGATGATGGCCATCTCCTGGTTCAAACTTTTTGTAGATTTTTCTGATTTAGGGGCTATTTTACTACATTTTATGGAAGACATGTGTCATTTTATAAAATGATACGATCTTTTGGCCTAAGTTTATCTT
This sequence comes from Scilla litardierei, assembly GCA_030789695.1. Classification (NCBI taxonomy): domain Eukaryota; kingdom Viridiplantae; phylum Streptophyta; class Magnoliopsida; order Asparagales; family Asparagaceae; genus Scilla; species Scilla litardierei. Next base: position 18,873 of record JAULAV010008857.1, read on the forward strand.
CACTTATTTTTTTAACTGATTATGGCGATCTCCCTGTTCCACAGGTCATTTTAATGGATAGTTTGATCTCGAGGCTATTTTCTACATTTTCTAGAAGATATGGATCTTTTTATTAAATCATTTGATTTTTTTTGCCTAATTTTGGATTTTCTTATTTTCAGATGAAGATGGCGATCTCCCAGTTCCAACAGACATATTTGTGGATTTTCTGAGCTACATGCTGTTTTCTACATTTTATGTAAGATATGTATGTTTATATTAAATGAGATGATTTTAGAGCCTAATTTTGTCTTCTCTTATTTTGCCATTTAAGATGGTGATCTCTCGGTTCAAATGGACATTTTTGTGTATTTTATTTAGCTCGGAGCTATTTTCTATATTTTGGAGAAGATATGGATCTTTTATTAAATGATGTGATTTTGGAATAATTTTGTCTTTAATTATTTTTCAGTTGAAGATGGCTATTTCTTTGTTCTAACAGACATTTTTGTCGATTTTTCTGAGTTCGGGTTTATTTTAACATTTTCTACAAAATATGGAATTTTTTATTTAATGATATCATTTTTGGCCTAATTTTGTCTTCTCTTATTTTTTTTCAAATGAAGATGTCGATCTCCCTGTTGCAACAAACATTTTTGCGGATTTTCTGTGCTCGAAGCTATTTTTCATATTTTATGGAAGATATGGATCTTTTTTAGTAAATGATATGGATCTTTTCTTATTTTTCAGTTGAAGATGACGATCTCCAGTTTCCAATGGACATTTTTGCGAATTTTTCTGAGCTCGGTGTGATTTTATATATTTAATTTAGGATATGGATCTTTTTATTAAATGATGATTTTTATAGCCTAATTTTGTATTCACTTATTTTTTAGCTAAAGATGTCAACCTCTCGGTTCCAGCGGACATTTTTGCAGATTTTTCTGAACTCAAGCCTATTTTCAATATTTTCTTGAAGATATGGATCTTTTTATTAAATAATATGATTTTTGGTCCTATTTTTGTCCTCTCTTATTTTTTTCGTTGAATATGTCGATCTCCTGGTTCTAACAGACCTTTTTGTGAATTTTTCATAGCTCCGGGCAATTTTCCACATTTTCTATAAGACATCGATATTTATATTAAATGATATAAATCTATAGCCTAATTTTGTATTCTCTTATTTTCGATCTTCCGGTTCCAATAGAAATATTTGTGGATTTTTCTTAGATATGACTATTTTCTACATTGTCTAAAAGATATGAATCATTTTATTAAATGATATGATGTTTTGGCCTTATTTTGTCGTCTGTTTTTTCTGTTGAAGATGGCAAGCTCCTAGTCCCAACGGATATTTTTGCGGATTTTTCTGAGCTCGAGACATTTTTTTACAGTTTCTTGAAAATATGTGCCTTTTTATTAAATGATTTGATTTTTATCGCCTAATTTTATTTTCTCTTATTTTTTAGTTGAAAATTTTAATTTCCAGGGTCCAACAAAAATTGTTTGCAGATTTTTCTGAACTTCGGACTATTTTCTACATTTTCTGTAAGGTATGAATCTTTATGTTAAATGATATGATTTTTATGGCGTAATTTTGTCTCCTCCTACTTTTTCGTTGAAGATGGCAAACTCCCGGTTACAATAGACATTTTTACAGATTTTTATGAGCTATGGGCTATTTTCTATATTTTCTGTAAGATATGAACCTTTATATTAAATGATATGATTTTTATAAGCTAATTTTATCTTATCTTATTTTTCAGTTAAGATGGTAATCCCTCGGTTCCAATGGACATTTTTACGTATTAATCTGAGCTCGGGGCTATTTTTCTAAATTTTCGGGGTGATACATATCTTTTATTAAATGATAAGATTTTTTGACATAATTATATATTCTCTTTTTTAAGTTGTAGATGGCGATCTTCCGATTCCAACGGACATTTTTTATTTTTTTCTGAACTCGATGCTATTTTTCTACATTATCTGGAAGATATGATTTTTTGACCTAATTTTGTCTTCATTTATTTTTCATTCAATATGGCAATATCCCGGTTCTAACAGACATTTTAACGGATATTTCTGATCTCCGGGCTATTTTAAACATTTTCTATATGATATGAATCTTTTTATTAAATGGTATGATTTTTATAGCCTAAGGTAGTCTTCCTTTATTTTTCAGTTGAAGATGTCGATCTACTGGTTCCAAATGCTATTTTTGTGGATTTTTCTGACCTCGGGGCTATTTTCCACATTTTCTGGAAGATATGTTTCTTTTATTAAATGATATGATTTTTTGGCTTAATTTTGTCTTCTCTTGTTTTTCAGAGGATGATGGCGATCTCCCGGTTCCAAGGATATTTTTGCGGATTTTTCTGATCTACTTCTATATTTTCTGTAAGAGATGTATCTTTATATTAAATAATTGGATTTTATAGCCTTATTTTGTTCTTTTAAAGATGGCGATCTCCTGGTTACAATGGAAATTTCTACTGAATATTCTGAGCTCGGTGTTATTTTCTTCATTTTATTGAATATTTGGATAGTTTTATCAACTGATATGCTTTTTGTTGTTTAATTTTATCTTCTCTTATTTTTCATTTGAAGATTGCGATCTTTTGATTCTAACGAACATTTTTATGGCTTTTTCTGAGCTCGGGGCTACTTTTCTACATTTTCTCGAAAAATGTATCTTTTTATTAAATGATAGGATTTTGGCCTAATTTTGTCTTCTCTTATTTTTTGGTTTAAGATGACGATCTCCCGGTATCAAGAGATATTTTTGCAGGATTTTTCTGAGATCTGTGCCATTTTCTACATTTTCTGTAAGATATATGAATCTTTATATTACTTCTTATGATTTTTATAGCCTACTTTTGCCTTCTTTTATTTTTCAAATGAAGATGTCGATCTCATGGTTCCAACAGAAATTTTTAGATATTTTTCCGAGTTCGTGGCTATTTTCTAAATTTTATTGGGGACATGGATCTTTTTATTAAATGATATGATTATTATAGCCTAAGTTTGTGTTTTTTATTTTTCAGTTGAAGGTGATGATCTCCCGGTTCCAACAGACATTTTATGGATCTTTTTTATTAAATTAAATGATTTTCATAGACTACGTTTATCTTGTCTTATTTTTCCATTGAAAATGGTGATCTCCCGGTTCCAACAGACATTTTTGCGGATTTTTCTGTCCACAAGACTATTTTCTACATTTTCTTAAAGACAAGAATCTTTTTATTAAATAAGATGATTTTTGGCATAATTTTGTCTTCTCTTTTTTCAGTTGAAGATAGCAATTCCCTGGTTCCAACAGAAATTTTTGCAGCTTTTTTAAGCTCGGGGCTATTTTCTACATTTTAAGAAAGAAATGGATCTTTTCATTAAATGATATTATTTTTATAGCATAAGTTTATATTCTCTTATTTTTCAGTTGAAGATCGCGATCTCCTGGTTTTTGCGAATTTTTTTTGCTCGGGTCTGTTTTCTACCTTTTCTGGAAGATATGGATCTTTTGATTAAAAGGTTTTATTTTTTATCTTAATTTTGACTTCTCTTATTTTTCAGTTGAAGATTGCGATCTTTCGGTTTCATATCATTTAATCCAACAGACATTTTTGATGATTTTCCTAAACTTTTGTCCATTTTCTAAATTTTCTGAAAGATAAGAATCTTTATATTAAATGATATGATTTTTATAGCCTAATTTTACATTCTCTTATTTTTTTAAGTTGAAAATGGTGATCTCCCAGTTCCAACGGACATTGTGGATTTTTCTGAGCTCGTGGTATTTTCTGCGTTTTCTGACAGACATATATTTTTATTAAATGATATGATTTTGGGCCTAATTTTGTCTTCTTTAATTTTTCAGTTAAAAATGGCGATATCCTGATTTCAACGATAATTATGACCTCGGGGCAATTTTCTAAATTTTCTGGAAGATATGGATCTTTTATTAAATGATTTTATTTTGGCCTAAATTTCACTTTTCTTGTTTTTCAGTTGAAGATGGAGATCTCCCGGTTCTAACTGATATTTTTGCAGATTTTTTCGAGCTCGGTGCTTTTTTCTACATTTTATGGAAGATATGTATCTTTTTATTAAATGAGTGATTGTTATAGCGTACATTTTTCTTCTCTTATTTTTTCAGGTGAAGATCACAATTTACCGATTCCACCAGACATTTTTGTGGACTTTTATTTGCTTGGGACTGTTTTTCTACATTTTCTGAAAGATATGAATCTTTTTATTAAATAAAATGATTTTTAGCGTAATTTTGTCTTCGCTTATTTTTTTCGTCGAATAATGCGATCTCCCGGCTCCAACGGACATTTGTACGGATTTTTCTAAGCTCGGTGCTATTTTCTACATTTTCGGGTTGATATGTATCTTTTATTAAATGAAATTATTTTTGGCCTAATTTTGGCTGCTTTTATATTTCAGTTGAAGATGTCGATCTCCCTGTTCTAATAAACAATTTTTCGGATTTTTCTGAGCTTCGAGCTATTTTCTACATTTTCTGTGTGATTTGAATATTTATATTAAATGATATGATTTTTATAACCTAATTCTGTCTTCTCTTATTATTCAGTTGAAGATGACAATCTCCCAGTTCCAACAGACATTTTTGTCGATTTTTCTAAGCTCGGAGCTATTTTTCTACATTTTCGGGATGTTATGGATCTTTTAATTAATTGATATGATTTTTGACCTAATTTTTTCTTCTCTTTTATAAGTTGAAGAAGGCGATCTCACGGTTTCAACGAACATTTTTGCGGATTTTTCTTCCAGAATAATTTCTAAATTTCGGAAAGTTATAGATCTTTTTATTAAATGATATGGTTTTATAGCCTAATTTTGTCTTCTCTTATTTTTTTAGTTGAAGATGCCGATCTCCCGGTTCCAACGGACATTTTTGCGTATTTTTTTGAGATCGGGGTACATTTTATGGAAGATATAAAACTTTTTATTAAATACTATGATTTTTATAGACTGCATTTGTATTCTCTTATTTTTTGTAGTTGAAGATGGCGATCTCCCGGTTGCAACAGACAATTTTGCAGATTTTTCTTAGCTTGAGGCTATTTTTCTATATTTTCTGGAAGATATGCATCTTTAGAAAATGGTATGATTATTTGACCTAATTTTGTCTTCTCTGTTTTTATTTGAAGATGGCGATCTCCCTGTTCCAATGGACATTAGTGCAGATTTTTAAACTTCGGGTATTTTTGTATAATATGAATTTTTATATTAAATGATAAGATTTTTATAACATAATTTTTTTCATCATTTATTTTTAAGTTGAAAATGGCGATCTTCATGTTCCGATAGACATTTTTGGGTATTTTTCTGAGCTCGGGCCTATTTTTCTATATTTTCGAGAAGTTGTAGATCTTTTTATTAAAGGATAAGATTTTTGGCTTAATTTTGTCTTCTTTCATTTTTAAGTTGAAGATAAAGATCTCTCGTTTCTAATGGACATTTTGCGTATTATTTTGACCTCGGGACTATTTTCTAAATTTTCTAGAAGATATTGATCTTTTATTAAATAATATGATTTTTGGCATAATTTTGTCTTCTCTTGTTTTTCAGTTGAAGATGGCGTTCTCCCTGTTCCAACGGATATTTTTGTGGATTTCTATAAGATCGGTGTTATTTTCTACATTTTTTTAAATGATATGATTTTTATTGCCAATGTTTGGCTTCTCTAATTTTTTGCGTTGAAGATGGCGATCTTCCAGTTCTAATGGACATTTTGGCGAATTTTTCTTAGTTTGAGTCTGTTTTTCTATATTTTTGAAAGAAATGGATCTTTCTATGAAATGAAATGATTTTTGGCCTAATTTTTACTTCCCTATTTTGCAGATGATGATGACGATCTCCCGGTTCCAAAGGACATTTTTGCACATTTTTCTGAGCTTCTAAATATTTTCTACATTTCCTGTAAAATATGAATCTTTATATTAAATGATATGATTTTTATAACCTAATTTTGTATTCTCTTATTTTTTTCCGTTGAAGATAGCGATCTCCCGGTTCCAACGAAAATTTTTACAGACTGAGCTCGGCGCTGTTTTCTACATTTTATGGAAGATATATAACTTTTTATTAAATGATATGATTTTTATAGCCTACGTTTGACTTCCCTTAATTTTTTCAGTTGAAGATGGTGATCTCCCGATTCCAACGGAAATTTTTGCGGATTTTTATAAGCTCCAGGCTATTTTCTACATATTCTGGAAGATATAGAACTTTCTATTAAATGATATGATTTTTATGGTCTAATTTTGTATTCTCTTATTTTTCAGTTAAAGATGGCGATCCCCCGGTTCCAACGGACATTTTTGCGTATTATGCTAACCTCAGGGTTATTTTCTAAATTTTATAGAATATATGTATCTTTTTATTAAATGATATGATTTTGGCCTAATTTTATCTTCTCTTATTTTTAGTTAAAGAGGACGATCTCCCGGTTCCAACTGACATTTTTATGGATGTTAATGAGTTCGGTGCTATTATCCTTACTTTATGAAAGATAATGATTATTTTATAAAATGATATGATTTTTATAGCCTACATTTGTATTCTCTTAATTTTTCAGTTGAAGATGTGGATCTACCCGTCCCAACAGACATTTTTGCGGATCTTTCTTACCTAGTGACAATATTTCTACCTTTTCTGGAAGATATGGATATTTTAATTAAATGATATGATTTTTGGCCCAAATTTGTCTTCTCTTTTTTCAGTTGAAGATGACGATTACCCGGTTCCAATTTACATTTGTGCGGATTTTTTTGAGCACCGGTCTATTTTCTACTTTATCTATAAGATATGGATATTTATATTAAATGATTTGATTTTTATAGCATAATTTTGTCTTCTCTTATTATTCAGCCAAAGATGGCGATGACCCAGTTCCACAGACATTTTTGCAGATTTTTCTGAGCTCGATGCTAGTTTTCTACATTTTCAGGAAGATATGGATCTTTTTATTAATTGATATTATTTTTATAGCCTAAATTTTTCTTCTCTTATTTTCCAGTTGAAAATGGCTATCTTTTTATTAAATAATATGATTGTTGGCCAAATTTTGTCTTCTCTTATATTCCAGTTGAAGATGTTGATCTCCCGGTTCCAACGGACATTTTTGCATATTTTTCTGAGCTTTGGGTTATTTTCCACTTTTTTGGAAGATCTGTATTATTTTATTAATTGATATGATATTTTGGCCTAATTTTGTCTTCTCTTATTTTTCCGTTGAAGAAAGCAATCTCCCGGTTCCAACGGATATTTTTACGGATTTTTCTAAGCTCGGGCCATTTTGTACACTTTCTGGAAGATAAAAATCTTTATATTAAATGATATGATTTTTATATCCTAATTTTTTCTTCTCTTATTTTCAGTAGAAGATGGCGATCTGCCAGTTCCAACGAACATTTTTGCGGATTTTTCTGAGCTCTTATTAAAGATATGGATCTCTATATTAAATGACAAGATTTTTGTAGCCTAATTTTGTCTTCCCATATTTCTTAGTTGAATATGGTGATCTCCCGGTTCCAACGGACATTTTTGCGTATTTTTCTTAGCTTTGGGCTTTTTCTACATTTCTGGAAGATATGAATCTTTTATTAAATGATATGCTTTTTTGGCCGAATTTTGTCTTCTATTTTTCTCAGCTGAATATTGCGATCTCCCAGTTCCAACAGACATTTATGCGGATTTTTCTGAGCTCAGTGTTATTTTTCAAATGATATGATATTTGGCCTAATTTTGTATTCTTTTATTTTTCAGTTGAAGATGGCGATCCCCAGGTTCCAACAGACATTTATTCAGATTTTTTTAAGCTCCGAGCTATTTTCTAAATTTTTTGTATGATATAAATCTTTATATTAAATGATATGTTTTTATAACCTAATTTTTTTCTCTTATTATTCCGCTGAAGATGGCGATCTCCCGGTTCCAACAGACATTTTTATCGCGTTTTCTGGGCTCGGTGCTATTTTTCTATAGTTTCGAGAAGTTACGGATCTTTTTATTATATGATATGATTTTTTGACCAACTTTTTTCTTCTCTTATTTTTTTAGTTGAAGAAGGTGATATCCCTGTTTGAACGAACATTTTTGCGGATTTTTCTGAGCCACGGGCTATTTTCTACATTTTCGGAAAGTTATGGGCCTTTTTATTAAATGATATGATTTTTATAGCCTATTGCTGTCTACTCTTATTTTTCAGTTGTGATGGCGATCTTCCAGTTCCAACGAACATATTTGCATATTTTGAGCTCGGTGATAGTTTCTACATTTTATAGAAGATATATAACTTTTTATAAAATAATATGGTTTTTATAGTGTAATACCTTGTTTTCGTATATACGGGTATAATGTACGTATTTCTAGACGTTTTGTACGTATGAAATTTTTGGGTATTTTTATAAATTTTCCATAATTTTCTAATTACGAAATTATTTTAAAATATTTTTTAAACATCGTTTGGATTAAATGGATGAGTATTTAGATGGTATACTTGGTATTTGGTAAGTAAGGGTATTTTAGTGGAGTATTTCTATTTATTAGAAAATAGAAATCCCTAAATTTCCTATTGGAGACTCCTAGCCTAAGAGATGGCATCGCCTCTTTTGATTTTCACCTAACTCTCTCCATTTGGCAAGCTAAGAGGGAATTAAGAGATGACTAGGATGAGGGGATGAATAAAAGAGAAGAAATTGGGAAAAGAAAAAGGAAAACAGAAAAAAATTCAAGTTCTCATCCCATCTTCTCTCCCCCCTCTCCTCCATTTGCACCTCCCACTCCACCACCATCTCCACCACCATCTCATTAATTCAATCCCCCTATTGATATCCACGGAAGCTTAAGGTATAGAAGAAGAAAGCTTGAGGATTGATGAGGTCTTCAAGGAGAAGAAGGGCCAAAGAAATTAAGAAGGAGATATTTGAGGTAGGAGTTCTAACGTCCTAGTTAGGATGTAGTTTTAGGATTGTGGCTATAGAGTTTCATCACCTAGTTAATTTTAAGTTGGAATTTGATGTAGAATTGTAGTTTAAGCCACATGCTAATAAAGTACCATGTTATGCTAAGTTTAGTATGCATGCTTATGATGTAATGTTTTATTTAGTGGAAGTATGCATAGTTTGCCAAAATATACCATGTAATATCCCATATAAGTGTAGACCATGTTGCCATTATGCTTCCTTTGTTAGCTTTAAAATCATTATCATGTCAAATTATTAGGATGGCAATGGTAGTATGACTAGTAGCTTCATGTTAGTCAGTCAATATGCTATAATAGCTATGTTAATGATATGCTGTAAAATTTTCGGTTCTGTCATGTAGATTTAAAAATTCATATTTGCTGGTGTACACCTTCAAATGTGATGATTCAAGATGTTTTGAAAAGATCACGAAGTTAACTACAACTTTTTAGAAGAAAGTAAAGCCTAGTTTTGAATGTAGAAGGTGTAAATAGACGAATTTACCATAGCGTCAGTTTTAAACAGATTCTGCCAAATTGTGGGAAATCATTTCATAACTCTCTTTACAGACCCCGAAATGATTGAATCTTAGATAATTTGGAAACAGAACTTTAGCATCTACAACCTTTATGTTCAGCACTAAACCAGATTATGGCCTTAGATAGCTGTTTTAGACTGATAAATCAGAGTCCAGATTTAAACCAGAATTCTGTAGTTGTCATATAAATATCAGGCTAAAGTTTGTGAAAATTATGGTGCTAAGAATGATGATATGCATGCTTATGGATGTAATATTGTTATCCATGTAGTAAATTATGTTATGAGAATAGTTCATGCTTATGGATGTAATGTTATGCTTGTACTATGTCATACAAATGCCATGTTATGCTCCTTATTCTCATATTAGCATACTTTATGGCAAGATGCTTCCATACCATGATGTGTTTCATATTAAGAATGATGGAGTTATATGTTAATTGGAAACATAAGATGTTTTAGTATATGTGAAATTTGTCAGGGTAAGAATGGTATCTTAACAGAAATTAACACCAGATAGACCAAAGTGCCATATGGACCAGCATGCCACAGAAATACCGGACACCACCTCCTGAATCCATTGGGACACCTCTTGAATCTATGTGTGGTATAATAGACAACATGGACGTACGTGCTACATAGACCAGCGTGCCACGGAAATGTCGGGGGCCACCTCCTGAATTCATGGGAGCCACCTATAGAATCCATGAGTCACATTGTAGGCACGCTGGCATAGATGGGATCCCTTAGGTGTTACATTTGATTCATAACCATTCATATGCATTATGTGCATATCTATGATTGTCTGCCTTTACTTCACTCTTATTTAATTCTCAGCCTTTACTTTTCAATATCTGCATGTGATGTTGTTTACTTTTCCTGCATGTTAATTCAATATACCTTATTTTCAGTACTTGTTCCTTATGCGTAAATTGTAGACATGTTTACAGTTAAGTGACCAGACCCTAGTTAGGAAGAACAGTTTTAAAACTAGATCTTACCTAGCGATGTTACGATTTTCTACTGGGTCACGCGTTGACGTTTCCCATTTACTTTTTCTAGGTTTCAGGCAGTACAGCCAGATCAGGCCTGACTCAGGAGTTAGCGTTCAGTTCGTGGTAGAGATGAAATCCTTAGAGGGCAGCCTCTTTAGTTGGTTTTCAGGCTAGTCTAGGGAGTGAGTTGTACTGGTGTGGACCTTTATGTCTTTTGGGGATTTTTCTGGGATTTCTTCTGTTTTTCACTTTTGTATTTGAGGATGAGATGATGTAAATAAAGAGGTACCTTTGTTTTAATAATAAAGAATGTTGGTCATGTATATGATTGTCTCTTATGTTCTGTAATGGAGCATTACTTGTACTTCCCAGCATGTGCTCAGTGACCTGCATTATTCTTCTTGTAGACTCTCTTTCTTCCCTTTCTTTTTAACTCTCGCTGCTCTAGGATTATTTGGGACAGATTCATACTTTCCAGGTGTCATGGGAAGCAGGAGTTACATTTGGTGGCTCATGCAGGTCATCGCACTAAGGCGTGCATAAGATAGTGCGGGTAATGCTCCATAGAGAATAGTCGTGTCTTAAGTTGGGTAGTGGCCTTAAAGACTAGACTTAGAAATTATTAGTATAGAGCCCTACCTATAGAAGGCTAAGAAAGAACCTGGTTCCAGGTGGATAGATTGTTACCTATAGTGATGTTCTACGGCATACACTGTTGTGTACATAGGTGCAGTTGGTATGTATTCATGGGTTGGTATGATTGGTTCTATATGTGTGCTATATGTTGCATATGTAAGGTATACGCCATAAATATTTCTTTATGGAAGTATGTGTGGTTTTAATATATAAGCATATGTAAGGATGTTTGTATGTATACATAGATAGAGTATATTAGTATGTGTGGATGTATTTATATGGGTGTTCGTTATGCATGTCTCTTGTAGTATGTGCATTTGTTATGACGATATATATAAATACATATGAGTGATACATATATCTAGCTGTATGAATGTATACTTGTATGTATGTATTTATGTTACTTATGTGACTTGGTGTTTGTGTTTGTACGTATGTGTACATATGTCTATGCTATGAATGTAGTAGGTGCATGTATGGCTATTGTATGAGTGTGGTATAATTGAATGTATGAAGTGATATGAATGTAGGCATGTGTATGTATGTATGTGTTGTGGTTCCTTCGTCGTGGAGTTTATGGCCTTGTAAGTAATATTGCTTGTGTTCGATGTGTTGGTTTATTGCGTGTATATGTCATATATACATATGTTTGTATAACTACGTGGAGTACTTGTATGAAAATGTGGTGTATGAATACTAGGGTGTATATATATCTTCTTGAGTGTTGTGTTTGTACAGTGTATGTACATATATGCGATACATATAGCTATGTGTGGTTTGAATATATGTAGTGTTGTTTGTATTTCGTGGGTGGGACGATCCTTAGATTCATTTAGCCTTTGTTTAGACTCTTAACTTTAGAAAGTCCGAGGACGGACTTTGTTTTAAGGTGTGTAGAATGTAATACCCTGTTTTCGTATATAAGGGTATGATGTAAGTATTTCTAGACGTATTTGTACGTATGTAATTTTTGGGTATTTTTATACATTTTACATAATTTTCTAATAACCAAATTATTTTTCAATAATTATTTAAACATCATTTGGATTAAATGGATTAGTATTTAGATGGAATACTTGGTACTTGGTGAGTAAGGGTATTTTAGTGGAGTATTTCTATTTATTAGAAAATAGAAATCCTTAAATTTCCTAATGGAGACACTTAGCCAAAGAGGTGTCATCACCTCTTAGGTTTTCACCTAACTCTCTCCAATTGGCAAGCTAAGAGGGAATTAAGGGATGACGAGGATGAGTGGATGAATAAAAGAGAAGAAATTGGGAAAAATTAAAAGAAGAAGAAGAAGAAGAAATTCAAGTTCTCATCCCTTCTTCTCTCTACCCTCTCCGCCCTTTGCACCTCCCACTCCACCACTACCTCCATCTCCATCTCCTTAATTCAATCCCCCTATTGACATCCACCATTGGCGCTTAAGTTATGGAAGAAGAAAGGTTGAGGATTGATGGGGTCTTCAAGGAGAAGAAGGGCCAAAGAAATTAAGAAGGAGATATTTGAGTTAGAAGTTCTAACGTCCTAGTTAGGATGTTGTTTTAGGATTGTGGTTAAAGAGTTTCATCACCTAGTTAATTTTAAGTTGGAATTTGATGTACAATTGTAGTTTAAGCCCCATGCTAGTAAAGTGCCATGGTATGTTAAGTTTAGTATGCATGCTTATGATGTAATCTTTTATTTAGTGGAAGTATAGTTTGCCAAAATATACTATGTAACATCCCATACTAGTGTAGACCATGTTGCCATTATGCTTCCTTTTTTAGCTTTAAAATCATTATCATGTCAAATTATTAGGATGGCAATGGTAGTAAGACTAGTAGCTTCATGTTAGTCAGTCTACATACTATAATAGCTATGTTAATGATATAGTGTAAAATTTTCAGGACAAAAATTCATATCTGCTAGTGTAGATCTCCAAATGGGATGATTCAAGATGTTTTGGAAAGTTCATGAAGTTAACTACAACTCTCTAGAAGAAAGCAGAGCCTAGTTTTGAATGTAGGAAGGTGTAAATAGACGACTTTACCATGGTGTCAGTTTTAGACAGATTCTGCTACATTGTGGAAAATAATTCATAACTCTCTCTACAGACCCCCCCAAATGACATAATCTTAGATAATTTGGAAACAGAACTAAAGCATCTACAACTTTTATGTTCAGCACTAAATCAGATTATGGCCATAGATAGTTGTTTTAAACTGATATATAAGAGTCCAGATTTAAAACAGAATTCTATAGTTGTCATATAAATATCATGCTAAAGTTTGTGAAAATTATGGTGCTAAGAATGGTGATATCCATGCTTATGGATGTAATGTTTTTATCCATGTAGTAAATTATGTTATGAGAATAGTTCATGCTTATGGATGTAATGTTATGCTTGTACTATGTCACACAACCACCATGTTATGCTCCTTATTCTCATATTAGCATACTTTATGACAAGATGCTTCCATAGCATGATGTGTTTCATATTAGGAATGATGGAGTAATATGTTAATTGGGAACATAAAATGTTATAGTGTATGTGAAATTTGTCATGAAAAGAATGGTAGCTTAACAGAAATTAACACCACATAGACCAAAGTGCCACATGAAACAGCATACCACAGAAATGCCAGAGGCCACCTCCTGAATTCATGGGGACCACCTCACTAATCTATGTGTGGTATGATAGCCGACATAGACCTACGTGCTAAATAGACCAGCGTGCCAGGGAAATGCCGGGGCCACCTTCTGAATCGATTGGAGCCACCTCAAGAATTCATGAGTCACATTGTAGGCACGTTGGCATAGATGGATCCCTTCACTACAAAAGACAGGGTGAATTGTACCGGTTATGGTAGTAGCGGTTTTCAAAACCGCCGAAAATGATTTATTTGTCACGGTTACAAACCGCTAGTATGCAAGAGGATTTTTCCAGCGGGTCGGAACCGCTATAACCCAAAATAATCTCTCCAATTGCACGCGAAAAAAACCCCCGCCAAAAGAAGCGGGTAAATGTTTTTTAGCTCTCGCGGTTCGTAACCGATTTGAAAAATGTGGGGGCGTTAAAGACCGCTATAACAATTTGATCCGTGCTTATTTCCCAGCGGTTTCGAACCGATGGTATATGGTATTGATGAAATAAATTATTAAACTAATTTATATCGGGTGCAAACCGCTCCAAATCACCCAAAGAGCGCACTTCCCCATGTGTACATCCCCAAAGAGCGCCGTCCATTCCCTTCAACGTGATTCATTGTGCTGATATGAAAATCTTCGATTTTTGATCCGTCATCATCGATTTCTTACGGGATCTGCAAATTCGAAATTGTTCTTCTCCGTCATCGTTGATTTCTTCGAGCGAATCTGCAAATCGTGGGGCTCTTTTCTGTCATCATCGATTTCTTCGGGCGGATCTACAAATCGTCGATTTCTTCTCCGTCATCGTCGATCTCTTGCGTGGATCTGCAAATTCGAGTTAGTTCTTATCCTTCATCGTTAATTTCTGCGAGCGGATTTGCAAATAGCGTCAATCAACGGTGAATTTTTTGTTTTCTGCGAGCCGATCTTCGTCCGCAAAGCAATTTTAGTTAACCTTCTTTATTGATCCTTACTTGCTTGGCTGGACTCCAATATTCAATTGCTAACTGGAGATTCATTCCGTCAGGTCTTCTATCTGCCACTAGAGTACAAGCTACATCTTAAAAGGAAAAATTAATAATAATAATTGTGAGGGTTGTGGCCTTGTTCTGAGAATGTGTGTTCTCAGCCCTCAATTTGCATTATTGTTATTGGGAAGCCCTAATTTGTGCATAGGGGTTGAGTTGTATGCCTGATTGATTTTCATATCGTTGAACCATAGGCAAAATGAAAGGTTACATGACATTGATTACTAATTAATTTGATGGTTCTAATGAATTGTTCAATATGTCTTGATATTAATAACATAGGCCATGTGTAATGCATTGAACACTGGTTCAGTCATTCCTTTTTTAAAAAAAGTATTCTCTTCCTCAGGTGCATAACATAATTCAAGTACCATCTATCATAATTGTCATCGGTGCAATTCCTAAAGCAATTTAACTGGCAGTTCTAGTATTTTCATTTCCCATTTTGTTTCTATGGAGGTAAAGTTGCATAATTGGAGGTATGAGATATATTTTTTCAATTGTTGTCCATGTACATACAGAGCACATGTGCTACATCCAGTGAGGGCTTGTACGAGGGTCTGGACTGGCTCTCCAGCAACATTGCCAGCAAGGTGATTTCGTCGTTCACTACTGTTTGTTCATTGTCATATTATTAAGGTGAAGGTGTTTTAATTTAAAAGAAGTTAATAGGTTGTTTGTATTTGTGGATTTTGAATTATTGGACTATTTAGCTATCCTATGTTTGAAATTAACAAATGCATCTGTTTGAGTATGTTTCTTCCATTTTTTCTTTTGTACTTACTATCAGTTCCTACAAGTTGATTCACTACCATGTGTCCATTTTAGGTTAGCACTTTCATCAGCTGTTACCATCTTTTTTTTTATCTGTATATCCCATCATCAAGGATATATGAAGTGATAGCTGCCCCCAAGTCTTTTGGTGGTTTGATTCTCACTAACATAAAAATGAGATTGCTTCTTGTTTGTATGCTGATACAAATTTCTAGTGTTTTTGTTTGGTATTCATCCATACAGAAACTTCTAGAAACCCAAATATCTTGCCTTTCTTTAGATGATGTTATTATCATATTGAAATATCCTATAATCAAGTTTAGCTCTTAATGACATGATTAGTAACAACTGAAGGTGGATGGGTGCTGGAAGCTAGTTTACAGCATAATCACAGTACTGGGAGCAAAGAGAACGAAGCTTGGGTTGCGTGACTTCATTGCCCTCGGGGATTTCTTGCAGACGATCGATGCCGCAAAGGTAACGATTGAGAATCATCTGTGCATCATCACTTGTAATTACATTAGACGCTCCCCTATCTTTGAATGGTACAGGAAAAGGCCTTCAATGTGATCAGGTTCAACGCAAGGGGGTTTAAACTGCTCAATGGGCAGCCGCCGATAGAGGCTTCTTATAAGATAACATCTAAAACAGTGAGAAATTTTTGCTATTTTAGTTCTTAAGAGTTAATTTGCCAGAATGAGTAAATTTTGCCTGATCGTTGCAGAGGGTTGACATCAAGCTAGAGAGCTCGACCATCACTCCAGATCAGGTCACATCTTTCACAGTGCAACATAGTCTTGCATGATGTTTAATTTGAGAAGTAAGCTGCTATCCTTATGATGTTGATACGGTAGATAATTCCACTTTGCTTTGGATCAATGATTTGGTCAGGTATCCCTCCTAACAGATTATCCAGAATGTTGGTCAAAATTTAAATTTAAACAGAACAATGGCTTTAGAATTGTCTCCTAGTTACTGACATGCCATTAACTACTATGGTTAACCTATTCTGAAAGGTCAGTATCCTACAATAATAATTCTCCCACCCATGCTCAAATGGAATACATAAGTTGTTTATATGAGAGACAGTAGCACTGAAGACAGTACACCTGATTCATGAAACCTACAAATTCATGTTAGGTAGAGAAAAATAACGAGGGAGGTTATTGAATTGTGAAATAGAATGCATCTGTATGCTTTTGGAGACATTTGGGAATATGTATTGATCAATTTTTGATTGTATAGGAGAACATTCGAGTACAATCTCAACAGGAAGGAGTTTAGAGTCAAGGAAGAGATGATGCTGTGGCTCGTGTACTAGGAGAAGATCACTCAGGTCGGGTGGTTGGTTTTGGTTCAAGTGGCTCTCAATCTCGAATCTTTGGGACACATAGAAGATTTGTCACGTCTCCTTCTTTCGATTCTGACGGTTCATCACGTTCTAGTTCAAATATGGTGACGCGGGAGGAGTTTGAGAGACAATAACACACGTTCTAGTTCAAATGTGGTTTTTTGTACTGTTTTTTTGTATTAAACAATGTTTTTTGTATTAAACAGTACCAGGTGTTGTGGTTATTATCATGTAAAATAACACATGTTGGTGTCTATCCGATGATGTTTTTTGTATTGAACAATATCACAAGAAGTATGCTATTGTATTAATTATTATCAATGTTTTCAGTTTTTTAATTTTTTTAATAAAATATTTTTATGCTGGTTCTTAACCACTGCACCGCAAATTAAACTATTAAAAAAATTATTTTGATATTTTTGTGCCGGTTCGTAACCGCTACAATGTTCCCTATTGTGGCGGTTACGAACCGCCACAACGTAAATCACAGTATTTTAAAAAAACTATTTTGATATTTTTACAGATTTAACCCGCCGATAAAAGGTTTTTTGTGGCGGGTTTTAACCGCGAGTGCACTGCTTATAGCGGTACTTAACTGCCAGAAAATATTTAATTTTTTAAAATTAAAGCACCGCGAGAAGCTACGTTTGTTGCGGTTCAAAACCGCTGTAAGCTCCAGTTTCTGGCGGTATGGTAGTAGCGGTTCGTAACCGCTACAAACAATGATACTCACGCCCTGTTTTGTAGCGGTTACGTAAACCGCCTGAAAATTCATTAGTGGCGGTTACGACCCGCCACAAACGTAATTTACAACCGCCACTAACGCCCGCCTCTCTTGTAGTGCTTAGGTGTTGCATTTGTATTCATAACCATTCATATGCCTCATGTGCATATCTGTGATTGTTTGCCTTACCTCAGCTTATTTTATTCTGTAGCTCTTACTTTCAATATTTGCATGTGATGTTGTTTTTCTTTCCCTGCATGTTATTTCAATAGGCCTTATTTACAGTACTTGTTCCTTATGTGTAAATAGTAGACCTGTTTACAGTTAAGTGACCAGGCCCTAGTTAGGAAGAACAGTTCTAAAACTAGCGATGTTAGGATTTCCTACTGGGTCACATGTTGACGTGTCCCATTTTTCCAAATTTCAAAGCAGTACACCCAGATCAGGCCTGACTCAGGAGTTAGCTTTCAGTTCGTGGTAGAGATGAAATCCTCAGAGGGCAGCCTCTTCGGTTGGTTCTTAGGGTAGTCTAGGGAGTGAGTTATACTGGTGTGGACTTTTATGTCTTTTGGAGATTTTTCCAGGATTTCTTCTGTTTTTCACCTTTGTATTTGAGGAATAGATGATTTAAATAAAGAGGTACCTATGTTTTAATAATAAAGAATACTGGACTTGTATATGATTGTCTCATAATTTCTGTGTTGAAGCATTACTTGTACTTCCCAGCATGTGCACATTGACATGCATTATTCTTCTTGTAGACTCTCTTCCTTATCTTTCTTTTTAAAACTCGCTGCTTTAGAAATAATTGGGACGGATTCGTACTTCCCGGGTATCCTGGGGAGCGGGGCGTCACATTTGGCGGCACATGCAGGTCACCACAGTACGGCGTGCGTAAGGTAGTGTGGGTAATGCTCCATAGAGAAAAGTCGTGTCTTAGGGTGGGTAGTGGCCTTAGAGTCTAGACTGAGACATTATTAGTATAGAGCCCTACCTATTGAAGGCTAGGCAAGAACCTGGTTCCAGGTGGATAGATTGTCACTTAAGTGTTATGTTCTACGGCATACACTGCTATGTTCATAGGTGCAGTTGGTATGTATTCATGTGTTGGTATAATTGGATCTATATGTGTGCTATATGTTGCATATGTAAGGTATATGCTATAGATATTTCTTTATGGACGTATGTGTAGTTTTAATATATAAGCATATGTAAGGATGTTTGTATGTATATATAGATAGAGATATTGGTATGTATGGATGTATACATGTGTGTGTTCGTTATGTGTGTCTCTTGTTGTATATGCATTTTTTATGATGATATATAAAAAACATATGAGTGATACATATATCTAGCTGTATGAATGTATACTTGTATGTATATATCTATGTTTGTATGTTACTCATATGACTTGTTGTTTGTGCTTGTACATATGTATACATATGTCTATGATATGATGTAGAAGGTGCATGTACGGCTATTGTATGAGTGTGGTATAATTGAATGTATGAAGTGATATGAATGTAGGCATGTGTATATATGTATGTGTTGTGGTTCCTTCATCGTGGTGTATATGGACTTGTAAGTAATATTGCTTGTGTTTGATGTGTTGGTGTATTCATGTATATGTCATGTATACATATGTTTGTATAACTATGTGGAGTACTTGTATGAAAATGTGGTGTATAAATACTATGGTGTATATATATCTGCTTGAGTGGGGTATATGTGCAGTGTATATATGTATATGTGATACTTATAGCGATGAGTGGTTGGAGTATACGTAGTGTTGTTTTTATTTCGTGGGTGGGACGACCCTTAGATCCATTTAGCCTTCGATTAGACCCTTAAATTTAGAAAGTCCATGGACGGTCTTTGTTTTTAAGGTGTGTAGAATGTAATACCCTGTTTTCGTATACACATGTATAATGTACGTATTTCTAGACGTATTTGAAAGTATGAATTTTTTGGGTATTTTTATAAATTTTCCATAATTTTCTAATGACCAAATTATTTTTAAATAACTTTTTAAACATCATTTGGATAAAATGGATTTGATTTAGATGTATACTTGGTTTTTGGTGAGTAAGGATATTTTAGTAGAGTATTTCTATTTAGTAGAAAATAGAACTCCCTAAATTTCCTAAAGGAGACACCTAGCCTAAGAGGTGTCATCACCTATTTGATTTTCACCTAACTCTCTCCATTTGGAAAGTAAGAGGGAATTAAGGGATGATAAGGATGAGGGGATGAATAAAAGAGAAGAAATTGGGAAAAAGAAAACGAAAAAGAAGTAGAAAAAATTCAAGTTCTCATCCCCTCTTCTAACTCCCATCTCCTCCCTTTGCACCTCCCACTCCACCACCATCTCCTTAATTCAATCCCTCTATTGACATCCACCATTGGAGATTAAGGTATGGAAGAAGAAAGTTTGAGGATTGATGGGGTCTTCTAGGAGAAGAAGGGCCAAAGAAATTAAGAAGGACATATTTGAGTTAGGAATTCTAACATCTTAGTTAGGATGTAGTTTTAGGATTGTGGTTATAGAGTTTCATCACTTATTTAATTTTAGGTGGAATTTGATGTAGAATTGTAGTTTAAGCCACATGCTAGTAAAGTGCCATGTTATGTTAAATTTAGTATGCATGCTTATGATGTAATGTTTTATTTAGTGGAAGTATGCATAGTTTGCTAATATATACCAAGTAACATCCCATGTTAGTGTAGACCATGTTACCATTATGCTTCCTTTGTTAGCTTTAAAATCATTATCATGTGAAATTATTAGGATGGCAATGGTAGTATGACTAGTAGCTTCTTGTTAGTCAGTCAATATGCTATAATAGCTATGTTAATGATATACTGTAAAATTTTCAGTTCTGTCATGTAGATTTAAAAATTCATATCTGCTAGTGTACACCTTCAAATGTGATGATTCAAGATGTTTTGAAAAGATCACGAAGTTAACTATAAATTTTTAGAAGAAAGTAGAGCCTAGTTTTGAATGTAGAAGGTGTAAATAGACGAATTTACCATGGCGTCAGTTTTAAACAGATTATGCCAAATTGTGGAAAACATTTCATAACTCTCTCTACAGACCCCGAAATGACCGAATCTTAGATAATTTGGAAACAGAACTTTAGCATCTACAACTTTCATGTTCAGCACTAAACCAGATTATGGCTTTAAATAGTTGTTTTAGACTGATATATCAGAGTCCATATTTAAACCAGAATTCTGTAGTTGTCATATAAATATCAGGCTAAAGTTTGTGAAAATTATGGTGCTAAGAATGATGATATGCATGCTTATGGATGTAATATTGTTATCCATGTAGTAAATTATGTTATGAGAATAGTTCATGCTTATGGATGTAATGTTATGCTTGTACTATGTCATACAAATGCCATGTTATGCTCCTTATTCTCATATTAGCATACTTTATGGCAAGATGCTTCCATACCATGATGTGTTTCATATTAAGAATGATGGAGTTATATGTTAATTGGAAACATAAGATGTTTTAGTGTATGTGAAATTTGTCAGGGAAAGAATGGTATCTTAACAGAAATTAACACCACATAGACCAAAGTGCCACATAGATCAACATGCCACAGAAATGCCGAACGCCACCTCCTGAATCCATTGGGCCACCTCTTGAATCTATGTGTGGTATGATAGACAACATGGACGTACGTGCTACATAGACCAGCGTACCACGGAAATGTCGGGGGCCACCTCCTGAATTCATGGGAGCCACTTATAGAATCCATGAGTCACATTGTAGGCACGCTGGCATAGATGGGATCCCTTAGGTGTTGCATTTGATTAACCATTCATATGCATCATAAGCATATTTATGATTGTCTGCCTTTACTTCACGCTTATTTAATTCTGTAGCTCTTACTTTTCAATATATGCATGTGATGTTGTTTACTTTCCCTGCATGTTAATTCAGTAGACCTTATTTACAGTACTTGTTCATTATGCGTAAATAATAGACCTGTTTACATGTAAGTGACCAGACCCTAGTTAGGAAGAATAGTTTTAAAACTAGACCTTACCTAGCGATGTTACGATTTTCTACTGGGTCACGCGTTGACGTTTACCATTTACTTTTTCCAGGTTTCAGAGCAGTACAGCCAGATCAGGCCTGACTCAGGAGTTAGCTTTCAGTTCGTGGTAGAGATGGAATCCTTAGAGGGCAGCCTCTTCAGTTAGTTCTAAGGGTAGTCTAGGGAGTGAGTTGTACTAGTGTGGACCTTTATGTCTTTTGGGGATTTTTCTGGGATTTCTTCTGTTTTTCACTTTTGTATTTGAGGATGAGACGATGTAAATAAAGAGGTACCTTTGTTTTCATAATAAAGAATGTTGGACTTGTATATGATTGTCTCTTATTTTCTGTGTTGGAGCATTACTTGTACTTCCTAGCATGTGCGCAGTGACCTGTATTATTCTTCTGGTAGACTCTCTTCCTTCTCTTTCTTTTTAACACACACTGCTCTAGGAATACTTGGGACGGATTCGTAATTCACGGGTATCTTGGGAAGCATGACATTACAAATAGCCTAAGTTTATATTCTATTATTATTTTTTCAGTTGAAGATGGTGATCTCCCGATTTCAACGGGCATTTTCGCAGATTTTTCTTAGTTAGAGACTATTTTTCTACATTTTCTGGAATATATGTATCTTTTAATGAAATGATATGACTTTTGGGCCTAATTTTGTCCTCTATTTTTTTAATTTGAAGATGGCGATCTCCATGTTCCAATGGGCATTTGTGCGGATTTTTTTGAGTTCCGTTCTATTTTCTATATTTTTTTGAATAATATGAATCTTTATATTAAATGATATGATTTTTATAACCTATTTTTGTCATCTCTTATTTTTTAGTTGAAGATAGCGATCTCCCAGTTCCAAGGGACATTTTTTGCGGATTTTTCCGAGTTCGAGTCTATTTTTGTACATTTTCGAGAATTTATGGATCTTTTTATTAAATGATATGATTTTTTGACCTAATTTTGTTTTATTTTATTTTTCAGTTGAGGGTGTCGATCTCCTGTTTTTAACAACAATTTGCGTATTATTCTGACCTCATGACTATTTTCTAAATTTTCTGGACGATATGGATCTTTTATTAAATGATATGATTTTTGGCCTAATTTTTTCTTCTCTTATTTTTCAGTTGAAGATGGCGATCTTCCTGTTCCAATGGATTGTTTGCAGATTTTTATAAGCCCAATGTTATTTTCTACATTTTAATAGCCTATGTTTGTCTTCTCTAATTTTTTTCAGTTGAAGATGGCGATCTCCCGGTTCCAATGAACATTTTTGCGGATTTTTCTTAGTTTGAGTCTGTGTTTCGACATTTTCTGAAAGACATGGATCTTTTTATGAAATAATATGATTTTTGACCTAATTTTGTCTTCTACATTTTTTAGATGAAGATGACGATCTCCTGGTTCCAACGAATATATTTGCGGATTTTTTTGAGATCCCGGATATTTCTACATTTTCTGTAAGATATGAATCTTTATATTAATTGATATGTTTTATAGCCTAATTTTGTCTTCTCTTATTTTTTTACTTGAAGATGGCAATCTCCTGGTCCCAACAAACATTTTTGCAGAAATTTTTGGCTCGGTGCTATTTTCTACATTTTATGGAAGATATTAAACGTTTTGTTAAACGATATGATTTTTATAGCCTACACTTGTCTTCCTTATTTTTTTCAGTTGAATATGTTGATCATTGGTTCCAACGGATTATTTTGTGGATTTTTCTGCGCTCTAGGCTATTTTCTAAATGTTTTGAAAGATATATATCTTTATATTAAATGATATGATTTTTATGGTCTAATTTTGTCTTCTCTTATTTTTCAGTTGATGATGGCGATCTCCCGGTTCCAACGAACATTTTTGCCTATTATCTGACCTCGGGGCTATTTCATAAATTTTCTTGAATATATGTACCTTTTTATTAAACGATATGATTTTGGCCAAATTTTTTCTTCTCTTATTTTTCAATTAAAGATGGCAATCTCCTTGTTCCAACATACATTTTTGCAGATTTTTATGAGCTTGGTGCTATTTTCTATATTTTATGAAAGATAAGGATCTTTTTTGTAAATGATATTTTATAGCCTACATTTGTGTTCTCTTATTTTTTCAGTTGAAGATGTCGATCTACTAGTTCCAGCAGACATTTTTGCGGATTTTTCTTAGCTTGGGTCTATTTTTCTACCTTTTCTGGAAGATATGGATATTTCATTTAAATGATATGATTTTTTGGCCCAATTTTGTCTTCTCTTTTTAAATTTAAAATGGCGATCTCCCCGTTCCAATTTACATTTGTACGGATTTTTTGTGCTCTATGCTATTTTCTACCTTATCTATAAGATATAGATCTTTATATTAAATGATATGATTTTCATAGCATAATTTTGCCTTCTCTTATTTTTAGCTAAAGATGGCAATCTCACAATTCCAACAGCCATTTTTGCGGATTTTTCTGAGCTCGGGGCTATTTTTCTAAAATTTTGGAAAGTTATGTATCTTTTTATTAAATGATATGATTTTTGGCCAAATTTTGTCTTCTCTTATTTTTCAGCTGAAGATGCCGATCTTCCTATTTCAACAGACATTTTTTCGGATTATTCTGACCTCTGGGCTATTTTCTTATTTTTCTGGAAGATATGGATCTTTTTATTAAATGATCTCCCGGTTCCAACAGATATTTTTGCAGATTTTTCTGCGCTAAGTGATATTTTTTACATTTTATGGAAGATATATATCTTTTTTAAATGAGATGATTTTTATTGCCTACATTTTTCTTCTCTTATTTTGTCAGGTGAAGATGTTGATCTACTGGTTCCAACGGACATTTTTACAGACCTTTCTTTGCTTGGGACTATTTTTCTACATTTTATGTAAGATATGTATTGTTTATTAAATGATATTATTTTTTGGCCTAATGCTGTGTTCTCTTTTTTCAGTTGAAGATGTCGATCTCCCGGTTCGAACGGACAGTTTTATCGATTTTTCACAGCTCCAGGCTATTTTCTATATTTTATGAAAGATATGAATCTTTTTATTAAATGATATGATTTTTGGCCTAATTTTGTCTGCTCTTATTTTTCAGTTGAAGATGGCGATCTTCCGGTTCCAGTGGACATTTTTGCAGAATTTTCTGCGCTTCAAACTATTTTCTACATTTATGAAACATATTGCTCTTTTTATTAAATGATAAGTTTTTTATAGGCTAAGTCTGCCTTGTCTTATTTTTCAGTTGAAGATGGCGATCTCCTGGATCCAACGTACATTTTTGCGGATTTTTCTGAGCTAGTGGATATTTTCAATATTTTATGTAAGATATGGATCTTTTTATTAATTGATATGATTTATATAGCCTAAGTTTGTCTTCTCTTACGTTTGAGTCGAAGATGGCTATCTCATGTTTCTAATTGAGACATTTTTGCAGTTTTTTTAGCTCTGAGCTGTTTTATACAGTTAATTGAGGATATGGATCTTTTTATCAAATGATGATTTTTATAGCCTAAGTTTGTATTCTATTAATTTTTTTTAGTTGAAGATGGCGATCTCCCGGTTCCAAGGGACATTTTGCAGATTTTCTAACATCGAGCCTATTTTCTATATTTTCTAGAAGATGAGGATCTTTTTATTAAATATTATTATTTTTGGGCCTAATTTTGTATTCTCTTATTTTTTTTCGTTGAATATGGCGATCTCCCGATTCCAACGGACCATTTAGCAAATTTTTCTTAGCTCCCAGCAATTTTCTACATTTTCTGTAAGACATTGATCTTTATATTAAATGATATAATTTTTATAGCCTAATTTTGTCTTTTATTTTTCAATTGAAGATGACGATCTTCCGTTTCCAACAGAAATTTTTGCGTATTTTTCTGAGATCTGGGCTATTTTCTACATTTTCTAAAAGATATGGATCATTTAATTAAATCATATGATTTTTGGCCTTATTTTGTCTTCTCTTTTTTAGTTGAAGATGGCGATCTCCTGGTTCCAAAGGATATTTTTGCGAATTTTTTTGAGCTCAGGAATTTTTACAGTTTATTGAAGATATATATCTTTTTATAAATGATATGATTTTTATCATCTAATTTTGTCTTTCTCTTATTTTTTACTTCAAAATGTCGATCTCCCAGTTCCAACAGAAATTTTTGCAGATTTTTAAAACTCCAGTCTATTTTCAACATTTTTTATAACATATGAATCTTTATATTAAATGATATGATTTTTATGTCCTAATTTTGTCTTCTCTTATTTTTTTTCGTTGAAGATGGTAAACTCCGGGTTCCAAAAGACATTTTTGCATATTTTTCTGAGCTACGACATATTTTCTACATTTTTTGTAAGATATGAATCTTTATATTAAATGATAAGATTTTTATAGCCAAATTTTGTCTTATCTTATTTTTCAGTTGAAGATGTGATCTCCCGGTTCCAACAGACATTTTTGCGTATTTTTCTGAGCTCGGTGCTATTTTCCTATATTTTGGGGGAAGATACAGATCTTTTAATTAAATTATAAGATTTTTGGCCTAAATTTGTGTTCTCATATTTTTTTAAGTTGTAGATGGCGATCTGCCGGTTCCAACGAACATTTTTGATTATTTTTCTAATCTCGGGGCTATTTTCTACAGTTTATTGAAGATATTTATCTTTTTATTAAATGATATGATTTTTATTGCCTAATTTTTCTTCTCTTATTTTTTTCGTTGAATATGGCGCTCTCTTGGTTCCAACGGACCTTTTTGCGAATTTTTCTGATCTCCGTATAATTTTCTACATTTTCTATAAGATATGGATCTCTATATTAAATAATATAATTTTAATAGCTTAATTTTGTCTTCTAAAATTTGTCAGTTAAAGATGGAGATCTTCCGTATCCAACAGAAATTTTTCCAGATTTCTCTTAGATCTGGGCTATTTTCCACATTTTCTAAATGATATGGATTTTTTATTAAATGTTATGATTTTTTGTCCTAATTTTCTCGTCTCTTATTTTTCTGTTAAATATGGCGATCTTCTGGTTCGAATGGATATTTCTGCGGATTTTTCTTCGCTCGGGTCTATTTTCTATATTTTACTGAAGATATAGATCTTTTTATTAAATGATATGATTTTGATAACGTAATTTTGTCTTCTCTTATTTTTCAGTTAAGTATGGTGATCTGCCGATTCCAACAAACATTTTCATAGATTTTTTTGAACGTAAGGATATTTTTCTACATTTTCTGTCAGATAAAGATTTTTATTAAATGATATGGTATTTTTGCCTAATTTTGTCTTCATTTGTTTTTTCGTTGAAGATGGGGATCTCCCGGTTCTAATAGACATTTTTACGGATTTTTCTAAGCTCCGGGATATTTTCTAGATTTTCTGGAAGATATGAATCTTTTTATTAAATCATATGATTTTTATAGCCTAACTTTGTCGTCCCTTATTTTTCAGTTGAAGATGATGACACTACTACAGATTTGGGCTTGGGTAACGCCACTTAGATAGCGCTTCTAAAAAGCGCTATCTAAGTGAGTTCTTGTATAGCGCTTCTGCACTTATAGAAAATAACAATAAATCAAAATTAAGGTAAAAATCACTTAGATAGCGCTTTTTGTTAAAGCGCTATCCAAGTAATACCTTACATAGCACTTTCTGTAAGTGCTATAGTACTAATCGTTACGTAAGCACTTTTATTAAAAAAATACCCATATATTTAATTCATAGATAGCGCTTAAATTTCCCATCCTCCCTCGCGCCTCCCCAGTCCCTTCTTTCTCCTTTTCTCTTCTGTCCAAGATGAGAAGTCCGAGCCAAAGGTCTTCTCCGGCGAGACGCCCCGCCGTTCACTCGCCGGTGACATCCGACCTCAACACTCAACGAAATATCCGTGAGCGACCGATTATCCAACCACTTCTTCAAACGATCGGAGCTCCAACCAGTCACGATCCGAGAGAACCAGAGATCGGCGGTCTTTCCCTAGGATCCAAAGTCTCCCACCCTCCTCCAATTTCAAAGCGATCGATATCGGCAGCAGCGATCGAGATCTATCTCTCGTTAGTTCTCTCGGCATCGAAATCTGAGATCTCTTTTGATGGGGTTCGTTTCGTTCGCTGGGAGAGTTCTCATCGCCGACATCTTCCTCCTCTCCACTTATCAAGAGTGAGCTCTCTCTCTCTCTCCATCTGTCCTCCATTTTTAAAGTTCGGATCTGGTCTTTCATCGTGTTTGCAACCATCTGGGGTTCTCGATTTGTGTGGATTTTTCTTTGTTTTAATTTTAGATTTGGTTGTTTTGTGCTTCCCTAGTTTAGTTCTTAGCATTCTAGGGTTTTTGTGGGTTCTCCTGTAGTTCTGCTTGGATCGAGAAGGCAATTTTCATGAGTTCCATTAAATAGATAACTTTGTAGATTGCGGGTGGGCAAATTTTGTATGACAGCATAGAGAGCTAATTTGTAGTAAATTTTCATAATTTTCGGCTATAGAATTCCATAGATATTTTATAATTTGTAGTAATTTACTAGTGGATCGAGAAGGAAATTTTAAAGTTCGGCTGTGGGTTCTCCTGTAATTTGTAGTAATTTGTAGTTATACAAAATTCATAATTTACTAGTGGATCGAGAAGGCAATTTTCATAATTCCACAATAGTTCTTTGGAATTCCACAGCCGAACTTACTGGTGGGCAAATTTTGTAAGTTCCATTAAATAGATAACTTTGTGGCGAGTGGGCAAATTTTGTATAACTTTGTAAATTTTGTATACTTCTAATTCAATTTCATAATGTTGCTTTGTTATTGAGAAGGAATTCGTGGGAAGTTGCTGCAATCATAGTTCAATAATCAACAGAAAGGCACATTTCCACATCCGTGAGGTTAATTACATACCAATTTCCCATGATTGCTACATGTAGATCTTTTTTTGGGTATTTGGAAGAATTGGACTGAGTATCTTAACACCGACGTTTTTTCTGCTTATACCATGTAGGTCTGCTATGATTGGAGCAAATGTGATGAAAATCATAACCCAGCAACTGCAAAGTCATACAAGTGAAGTCCTGTGCAAGCGAGTATGCACAGGTGCAAGCGAATATGCAAAGGTGTATGTCTTGACACTGGTTCCTATGGCACCGATGAAATTGGCTCTGATGCATGGGGCTGGCAGGTGAGTAACTCAAATAGAATATGCCATGATTTACTTCTCAATAGCAATTTTCTTCTTCTTATTTTTTGAAGATAACACTGGTTACCCATGGAAACAAACTAAACATAGACTTCACATTGACATAATATTACCACTGCCTGTTATGTTGCACTGTAAATTCAATGTACAACAGCTGCTGAGACACTAGTTTATATTGACATACTATTTATTATCAGAACAATGATATTGCGCCAGTTAGGAAAATGATCACAAATAATAAATCTAGAAATTACTGCTGAACTGGATGCAGAGTTGCACGGAGCTGCTTCTCCCCAACGGAGCAAACAACAACGAGAGCATATTTCCAGTTTGGTGAGAAATTCTGGGGTTGCTTCTCCCCAACATTGCTGTTCCATCCATGCCATTTAAGTGCATGGACATGTTTGAGAACTTAACTTTACTGTTCCATCCATGCCATTTAAGTGCAACAACATCAAATATTTTCTTAATATCCATGAAGTCACATTTCTCTAGTTAGCAATATTTATTTTGTGATATCCTCCACTCCTTTTAGACTTTATTCTGTAATACTTGTTTAAGAGCATTATCTTGCATTGATACATATATGACATGGATGTGTGGAACCATGGATACAACTAAT
The DNA here is from genome assembly GCA_030789695.1 of Scilla litardierei. Lineage (NCBI taxonomy): Eukaryota > Viridiplantae > Streptophyta > Magnoliopsida > Asparagales > Asparagaceae > Scilla > Scilla litardierei. The sequence goes on from JAULAV010008857.1 coordinate 48,367, forward strand.
CCTGAGAGCTAAGTACACAGACACATTGGTAATATGGAAAATACTTGCACACAAGATATAGATGTCCAATAAATTAGTGAGAAGAACATGGTTGTGTACAACAATATAATTGGTTATTATACAGTAAACTCCTAAAACATATAAACCCATCTTCCTAAACAATCATTACTTTTGATATAAATCAAGCTAGTGATATGTGTCCTACATTTTGCATGCAGATACCTCACAGGAGCTTCACCAATATCCCGTAGGTATCTGATTTTATGTCACGTATTAGATGTGGGTATGTTTCTCTTATGAATTATTTGCTCAACACGACATGGGGTAAGAGTTGTAGCCACTTGTGCAATGAAATTCAATTTTAAGTGGGGGAAGTGAAATTTTTGCAACCAAAACCACCAGTAAGTTCCATGACAGCAGAGAGCTAATTTGTAGTAAATGTCTATCGTTTGTCCCGAACTATTGCAATTAGAAGTATACAAAATTTTCCTATCTATTTTCTTTTCCTCAATAAGCTCACTTATTTCATTAGAATGAACCACCATCAAAAGTGCATAACACACTGCCCCCTATTTACATTTCTGACATACTCGATGATTGAGAAATTGATTGATGCTCTAGGAACAAGGTGCTTTTCACTTATGACCCTATTTCATCTTAAATATACTGAAAAATAGTTAAGATCTACCTTCACAATCAAATATGCCTTGTCTTAAATAATTGTTAAGATTGAAATAGGGCTTTTTAAACTGGTATTTATCATCGTATACTTTTTCTTCTTTTAACTCGCTTTTAGTTTCTATATTTCTTTATGGTTCACTTCCCTAACCCTCCATTTACAGGTTGAGTCGGTACCAAAAATTTCAGACTTTGGTTTGGCTCGGCTTCTTGGTGGAGATGAAACACATGGCCTGACAAGTCAAGTGGTTGGGACTTTGTAAGTTCAGTTCTTAATTTCTTGAGTCAGTGATCAGACAACCCTATGTAACATTGATCCTTGCATGACCCTATGTAATATTGATCCTTGCATGTTTTGTAGTGGTTACATGGCGCCTGAATATGAATTGCATGGCCATTTCTCTACCAAGATTGATGTTTTTAGCTATGGAGTGCTTGCTTTAGAGATAGTGACGGGAAGAAAGAGTCACATCATCAACGATTCTGAAAGTGATCAGGACTTTCTGACCTATGTGAGTATCAATTTTCAGTCTTTATGAATTATGTATCACTTTACTGGTAGTTAATACATAATACCTAAGAACGAATTTTCTTGGAAAAAATGGTATAATAAATAAAAGGAACTTGTAAACTGATATATGATGAGAAATGCAGCAATTAGGGAATGTCAATGCCTTATGCATTGGCTATGAACCAAAGAAGCATGAATATGGATACTGGACCAGATATGGCATGTACATGGACATACGATATGGTCAATCCTTAACAAGTAAGACATGGGGACGGTAGTGAAAGACAATATTTATAATAAGAATATGGATACTTGTTATGCTTCATGTTGATGTTCTTGTAAAATGTCAGTACCATGCAATGAAATCTACAATTCATAATGCTAAGTACCTCTATGATGTTGAGCAAGGTACAACCTGGAGACAATCAAATTTTGAGTTGTGGGTTGGGAGGAGAACTATATTTTTCATGCTTCCAGATTTTCCCACATTCATATATCCACCGCTTGTCGCTTGTTTTTATTTGCAGGACCCTACTCCACAGACCCGAACCATTTGATGGAAGACAGAGGGGGTTAGGACCATATAATTTTCATGATCTCACCTTCCAACTTTATACCCATCATTTCACTAATCCTCACATATTTCCATTGAGCAACATCCTCAATCTCATAATCATGATGGATAATGATCCTAGGTTAGAACAAGAAGAAGAATAAGAATAAGACACCTAATCCATGTAGTATTTCCTAATAGAAATTTGAGCCAATCTCTCATCCACTCTGTGACTGTCCTGCCAATTGAAATGCTTTTGTTTGTTGTTCTATCACAGAAAAGCTTTCTAACCTAGTCATATGCATACAACCCTACACTGGATTCTTAATCATAGGATCCATATTTGTATAAGTTATGTGCATGTGCCTCTTTATGTTTTTTTAATAAAAAATTGTTGTTCAATGGCTTGATGATCTTTTCAGTGCTTTCTTTGATTCATTGGACCTGGCAGAAAATACCCTTGCCTTTGCAAAGCCTGGCGCAGTAGTTTGCCTCTCATGAATTTTATCTGAACAGGTGCTTCACAATCACCTTTTTTTATTTTAGATCTTAGTTCCGCAATCACATTTTTTTATTCTGCCATGTTTGGGCCAAACTCCGCACTGAGATGACCCCCATTGCAAGCAAAGAGCCATCGAGGGCCGGCACTCCGCTTCGGGCTCGTAGTCCCATCAGTTCTATAACCTCAAGCCCGGGGAGACGCTGCGCTCAGCATGTCGAGAGCCACCAATCGGGCATGAAGAACTTCGAGAGCTCATGTAGCTCTAGTATTAATGTTGAGAGCAGCAGTTCTTTGGAATCAAGAGCAAGGGCATTAGATGAGGCTGAAAGGACCAGATTCATGGCTAGGTAAGGGATCAGCCAACATGGCGATTGCAAATGCCACAGGCTTTTCTAATTGGTGTGCTTGTTGTTTCTCGAATTTCAGATACAAGAGAGAAGAAGTGAAGATACAAGCATGGGAGAATAGCATGACGAGGAAAGCTGAAATGGAACTGAACATGATGGAGGTACTTAGCTATGTGGCTTGCCTTTGGAATAAAATTTTGTTTAGGATGTATGGATTCAAAAACTTCTCTGTATCCTGAGACACAATTCAAAATTTCAAATAGATGGACGATACTTGGGGTCAACTAACCGTATATTACTTCAGGTTTGCTGAGATTAGCATATAACATGGCATAGGGGAGCTGAGAAGTGAGGATAGATTAGATGCCATGATGCAATGTTGCATCTTTCAGGACCCTTGGTCAATTTGTGACATTGGCAATTTATACTAGAACGAATCTTGCGGCAAACTTTGTTAGGAGCAGTCCCTTTCTGCTTGTGATATTAAGAATCCCAAGCCTTTAGACCAAGCCATGTTTGCTTATCTAGCATCGACTCTTTCGGGCTTCAAGCAATCAAGATATCTTCTAGAAATGAGAAGTTCTCCCTAATGGCAATCAATTTATACTAAAAGAAAGTAGATTGCCATTAAGCTAAAACACCTTAATATCACGTGCTAGGATTACCATATCTAGTGGGCTTCAGTTAGAAACACCTCAAAGATATCTTGCAATTTTGGAAGCAATTTCCTTCCCAATTGTGTTTTTTAATTCTTTCTTTTAGAAAAGGCACGTGCATAAACATCTGAAATTTTCGATGGTCTTTTTGGAATTGTTGTAGTCATTTTGGAGGCCCACTATTTTGTAACTAGTCATGTGCATCTCCAATATTAATATATATCTGCAACAATATGTTTTACTGGAAGTACACATCAAAAGGCATGGGCTGGATGTGTATTCACACATGTAATGTTGGTAGTTAACCTGAGGATAAACATCCGCAGTTATCACTCTTTTCTCCTCTACTCCCTATTTCTTCTCTTCCCTTTGCATATAATCTGATGCTCAGGAATCTGGAAGTTCTGTGTACTAAATAATCATGTGGACTGTGTACAATTAGGAAGTTGGCCTATCAATTACGAGGCCTATTTTATGGAACTTCTCTCACTGATGCAGGGGAACTTATATGCTACACAAAATTTTGGTAATCTTATTTTTGGGTAGCGGTTATGGATCATTTGAAGTTGTGCAGATAATGCAATGGCTAAACATATTCTACTGTTTACTTCTTCCAAAAAGATTGATGTAATAATCCTTCATCACAAATATCATTTTTTAATTTTGCAGGAAGTTTCAAGGATAAGAGCAGAACATGTTGACGACGTTCAAGCCGTTCTGAATGATAGAGTAAAAGGACAGCTAAAGGTTACCAGAGCTTTTGGTGCCGGTTTCCTCAAGGTCGGTATCATAAATTTTTTGTGATGAAGGATTATTATGGCAAATTTTTTGCGCTGAATGAAGTCAGATATATCATTCTCTTGAGCGAGATGTAAAATTGTACTACATTATTATGGCAAATGATGTGGAATGATATGGACAATTTTTTATGCAGCTGATAAGTGGTGGAATAGCAGTTGCCACATACAACGAAGGGGCAACAGATTTCAATCAAACTCCAGCGTACAAGGAGTCAATCCAATCACAAGAACTGCTAGAAGAACCAGATGCATCCAGCGCTGATGTTTTTGAGGCCAATCCTACAGAGACGGTGCCAAGCTTGGAGTAATTGATGTGTTCATTTTATTCTTTATTCTCGGTAGAGCTGTATGGTCAATGTCACGATTCTATATATGCCAGGTTTGTTTATTGTTTATATGCTGTGTTCTCCCCGCGTCTAGGTTAATTTACAGTAGTTTCCCAGTGAATGGAAGTGTTCAGTGTTGTCACGCTCGTGCAGAATGCAATTCATTTGTAAAGATTGTTTTATTGATGATGGATATACCGTGTTATTTACAAGATATACTTTTCAAGAAAGAAACCGAAAGCTTAATGGCCTCTTTGATTGCTTTCTTGGTTGTGTGAAGCATGTGCTAATATGTATGTATGAAGGTGGCTGCAAGATGCAGAGCATGACTGCCAATTTGTTTGATTTATTATTATTTTTTAAAAAATAATTAAACATTAGCCACGGACGGGCCGTGGCTAATGTGCATTCGCCACGGCAGGTCCGTGGCTAATACTCATTAGCCACGGCCCGTCCGTGGCTAATGCGTATTAGCCACAGCCAGTCGTGGTATAAATCAAAATTTCTCGAGCACTCTTGAATAGCGCTTCTAAAAGCGCTATCTTAGTAAACCACTTAGATAGCGCTTAAAAAGCGCTATCTAAGCTACCATAGCGGTAGCTTGGATAGCGCTTTTATAAACGCTATCTTAGTAAATCACTACGATAGCGCTTATAAAAGCGCTATCCAAGCTACCATAGCGGTAGCTTGGATAGCGCTTAAAAGCGCTATCCAAGTGTAAAAAAAAGCGCTATGCAAGCGTTTTTTTGTACTAGTGTGATCTCCCTGTTTCAAAGGATATTTTTGCGGATTTTTTTTGACATCGGGGCGATTTTCTACATTTTCTGGAAAATATGTTTCTTTTTATTAAACGATATGATTTTTGGCCTAATTTTGCCTTCTCTTATTTTTCGGATGAAGATGGCGATCTCATGGTTCCAACGGACATTTTCGCGGATTTTTCTGATCTACGACAATTTTTTATATTTTCTGCAAGATATTATCTTAATATTAAATGATAGTATTTTTATAGCCTAATTTTGTCTTCCCTTATTTTTCATTTTAAGATGGCGATGTACTGGTTACTACAGAAAAGTTTACTGATTTTTCTGAGCTTGGCGTTATTTTCTTCATTTTATTGAATATATTGATATATTTTTTCAAATGCTATGCTTTGTGTAGTCTAATTTTGTCTTCTCTTATTTTTCAGTTGAAGATGACGATCTTTCGATTCCAACGGATATTTTTGCGGATTGTTCTGAGCTTGGGGTTGTTTTTTACAGTTTCTCGAAGATATGGATCTTTTTATTAAAAGATATATTTTTGGCCTCATTTGGTCTTCTCTTATTGTTTCGTTGAAGATGATGATCTACCGGTTTCAACAGATATTTTTGCAGGATATTTCTAAGCTATGCGATAATTTCTACATTTTATGTAAGATATGAATCTTTTTACTAAATCTTATGATTTTTATAGCCTAATTTTGTCTTCTTTTATTTTTCTGTTGAAGATGGCAATCTCCCAGTTCCAACAGACATTTTTAGGAATTTTTCTGATATTTTTTGACCGTGAGATTATTTTCTACATTTTCTAAAAGACATTGATCTTTTTATTAAATGATATGATTTTTGGCAAAATTTTGTCTTCTCTTATTTTTTTTCAGTTGAACATAGCAATCTCTCGGTTCCAACGGACATTTTTGTGGATTTTTTGAGCTCGGAGCTATTTTCTACATTTTATTTAAGAAATGGATCTTTTCATTACACGATATGATTTTTATAACATCAGTTTGGCTTCTCTTATTTTTTTTCAGGTGAAGATCGTGATCGCCTGGTTCTAACCGACATTTTTCGGATTTTTTCAACATTTTCTAAAAGATATGGATCTTTTGATTAAATGATATGATATTTTGGCCTAATTTTGTCTTCTCTTATTTTTCAGTTGAAGACTGCGATCTCTCGGTTTCAATGGACACTTTTGATGATTTTTATGAACTACATGCCATTTTCTAAATTTTCTGTTAGATATGAATCTTTATATTGAATGTAATGATTTTTATAACCTAATTTTGTCGTCTCTTATTTTTAAGTTGAAGATGGCGATCTCCCGGTTTCATCGAACATTTTTTGTGGATTTTTTGAGCTCGTGGTTATTTTCTGCATTTTCTGAAAGATAGATCTTTTTATTAAATGATATGATTTTTTGGGCTGGTTTTGTCTTCTCTAATTTTTCAGTTGAAGTTGGCGATCTCCCGATTTCAACATACATTTTTGTGGATTTTTCTCAGCTTCAATCTAATTTCCACATTTTCTGGAAGATATGGATCGTTTTATTAAATGATATGATTTTTTGGCCTTATTTTCTCTTCACTTATTTTCATATTACAGATGGCCATCTCCCGGTTCCAACGGATATTTTTGCGTTATTTTTCTAGCTACGGGATATTTTCGACATTTTCTGGAAAATATGGATCTTTATTTTAAATGATATGATTTTAATGTCAAATTTTGTCTTCTCTTATTTTTAACTTGAAAATGGCGATCTCCCGGTTCCAATGGACATTTTTACGGATTTTTTGTGTTCCGAGCAATTCTCTACATTTTATTGAAGATATCGATATTATATAAAAAGATATGGTTTTTATGGCCCAACTTTGTATTCTCTTATTTTTCAGTTGAAGATGACGATCTCCCGATGGACATTTTTGTGGATTTTTCTGAGCTCAGGGCAATTTTTTACATTTTATTGGAGATATGAATTTTTTTATTAAATGATATGATTTTTGTAGCCTAATTTTGTCTTCTCTTATTTTTTCAGTTGTACATGGCGATCTCCCGGGTCCAACGGACATTTTTTGCAGATTTTTCTTAGCTCGTAACTATTTTTCTACATTTTTGGGTGGTTACAGATCTTTTTTGAAATGATATGATTTTTGGCCTACTTTTGTCTTCTCTTATTTTTTTATTTGAAGATGGCAAACTCCCGGTTGTAACAGACATTTTTGCAGATTTTTCTGAGCTCGTGATATTTTCTACACTTTATTGAAGAAGTGGTTCATTTTATTAAATGATATGATTTTATAGACTAAGTTTGTCTTCTCTTATTTTTCAGTTGCATATGGTGATATCCTGTTTCCAACTGATTTTTTTGCGGGTTTTTTTGATCTCGGGGCTATTTCCTAAATTTTATGCATAATATTTATCTTTTTATTAAATGATATGATTTATATAGCCTAAGTTTGTCTTTTTTTTATTTTTCAGTTGAATATGGCGATCTCCCGGTTCCAACAGACATTTTTGTGGATTTTTCAGAGGTCGGTGCTATTTTCTACATTTTATTGTAGATAAAAATATTTTTATTAAATGATTTCAGTTTTGTAGCCTAATTTTGTCTTCTCTTATTTTTCAGTTAAAGATGGCGATCTCCTGGTTCCAACATACATTTTTTCGGATTTTTTTAGCCCGGATCTATTTTCTGGAAGATATGTATCTTTTTATTAAATGATATGATTTTTGGGACTAATTTTATCTTCTCTTATTTTTTCGTTAAAGATGGCGATCTTCCGGTTCTAACGGACATTTTTGCGGATTTTTCCGAGCCCCGAACAATTTTCTACCTTTTCTGTAAGATACGAATCTTTATATTAAATGATATGATTTTTATAGCCTTTTTTGTTTTCGCTTATTTTTCAGTTGAAGATAGCGATCTCTCGGTTCTAACAGAATTTTTGCGTATTTTTTTTGAGCTCGGGGCTATTTTCTTTTTTTGGAAGATAACGATCTTTTATATTAATTTATATGATTTTTGTTGCCTAATTTTGTCTTCTCTTATTTTCCAGTTGATGATGGCGATCATTTTATCAAAGGATATGATTTTTGGCCTTATTTTTACTTCTCCAATATTTCGAAAGAAGATGGTGATCTCCCGGTTCCAACGAACATTTTTGCGGATTTTTCTGAAATCCGGGCTATTTTCATATTTTCTTGAAGATGTGGATTGTTTAGTAAATAATGTCAGAGAAGACAAAATTAGGCCAAAAATGTCCGTTGAAACTGGGAAATCGCCATCTTCAACTGAAATATAATAGAAGACAAAATTTGGAACTGGAAAATCACCATCTTCATCTATAAAAATGTCTGTTGTAACCGGGATATCGCCATCTTCAACTGATAAGACTTTTTATATATCATTTTCTGGGCTTGGTGATATTTTCTACATTTTATGAAAGATATGGATCTTTTATTAATTGATATGATTTTTATAGCCTAAATTTGTTTTCTCTTATTTTTCCAGTTGAAGAAGGCGATCTTTTCATTAAATGATAAGATTTTTAGCCTAATTTTGTCTTCTCAAAAATTCTAGTTGAAGATGGCGATCTTACGGTTCCAACCGATATTTTTGCGGATTTTCTGAACTCCTGTCTATTTTCCACATTTTTGATAGATATGTATCATTTTATTAAATGATATGATATTTTGGCCTTATTATGTCTTCTCTTATTTTTCAGTTGAAGATGTCGATCTCTCGTACCAACAGACATTTTTACGTATTTTTCTGAGCTTGGTGTTATTTTCAACACTTTCTAGAAGATAAGAATATTTATATTAAATGATATGATTTTTTATCTTATTTTCTGGATGAAGATGGCGATTTCCAAGTTCCAACGGACATTTTTGCAGATTTTTTCGAGCTCCAGGCTATTTTCTACATTTGATTAAAGATATGTATCTCTTTATTAAATGACAAGATTTTTATAGCTTAATTTTTTTCTTCTCATTTTTCAGTTGAAGACGGCGATCTTCATGTTCTAACGGACATTTTTTGCAGATTTTTCTTAGCTTTGGGCTTTTTTTCTACATTTTTTGGAAGATATGAATCTTTTTATTAAATGATATGATTTTTTGGACTAATTTTGTCTTCTCTTTTTTTCAGTTGAATGTTGCGATCTCCCGGTTCCAATGGACATTTGTGTGGATTTTTCTGAGCCAGATGTTATTTTCTACATTTTATGGAAAATATGTATATTTTTATTAAATGATATGATTTTTCGGCCCAACTTTGTCTTCTTTTATTTTTCAATTGAAGATGGCGATCACTCGGTTCCAACGGACATTTTTTCGGATTTTCTAAGCTCCGAGCCATTTTCTACATTTTCTGTATGATATGAATTTTTATATTAAATGATATGATTTTTATAACCTAATTTTCACTAAAACAAAACTAGGCATTTACAAGTTTCACGGGGCAACGTTTCTATTTTGGTAGTTGTAATAAATGTTTACCACAACTTTTTTCTTCTGAAAGTTTTAAAAAATGTTTATACAACTTTTCTTGGAAAACTGTAAAAAATGGTTATTACAACTTTTTTCGTGAATAGTTGTAAATGTTAATTTTGATAAGACAACCTTTTTCCCTCTGAAAGTTGTAAACATGTTTATTACAACTTTTTTTGTGGATAGTTGTAAAAAATGGTTATTACAACTTTTTCGTAAATAGTTGTAAATGTTAATTTTTGACACCACAACTTTTTTCTCTGAAAGTTGTAAAAATGTTTATTTCCACTTTTTTCATGGATAGTTGTAAAAATGGTAATTTCAACTTTTCGTGAATAGTTGTAAATGTTAATTTTGACACCACAACTTTTCTCTCTTTGAAAGTTGTAAAAAATGTTTATTACAACTTTTTTCGTGGATAGTTGTAAAAAATGGTTATTACAACTTTTTTTGTGAATAGTTGTAAATATTAATCTTGACCGAATATTTACAACTTTTTTGATAACCAAATCTACAAATTTTGCCTAAATCATTAGTTTAGTTGGGATCCTAATTTATAAAGCATTTGACCCGATATTGGCCTAATCGTGGCCCATGTAAGAAAATAGACCACTTAAAGTTTCATGCCCTTTCAGACCGTACGATCTACATCGGACGGATGTAACCTGTAAAGTTTTCTCCCCAATAGACCTCGTGAGCATCCCTCTTATAATATGCTCCTCATCAGGGTTAGGGTTTATTAGTCTCAAAGCATTCTCTTTTATTCTTCACGTTCTTCTCCCGCTGCTCTCATCCCAAGCTGAGCGCAATGGTGATTGTTCTTGTTTTTCTTCTTTCTCATGTTTCAATCTTTAGATTTCTCTCCGTGATCTTTGGATTCGTCTGTCTCATTTGATTTGTTTCGTTTTAAAAAAGGCTTCGAAGAAGAAGATCGCTAATCCAATGAGGGAGATCAAGGTGTAGAAGCTGGGGCTCAACGTATCGATCGGAGAGAGTGGAGATCGACTCACCAGCGCCTCTAAGGTATTGACTCTATTTGTTCGCTCTGATTTGACCTTTAGTTGTTTTTAATAAAAATTGTTAAGATCTAGTGTTTATGGCTGCGACATTTGCATTGTTAGTCGTTAATGTTTATGAGCTTGTGCTTGTTTATTCTATTAAAGTAGCGGCAAAATGGATCAATAGATAAAAACATATTTTGTCATTATTTTGGTTGTGTGAATTACATGCTGTGAGATTTGTACCTTGTTCTATTTTTGACAATATGAATATAAGTTATACATTTGATCAACTTTGTGAAAGCTCAAGCTTTGATCATGGGTTTGATGTTAAATCTAATGAGTTGGTCAAATCTATTGTGGGCCTATTGGCTTTCTTAGTTGCACCTAACGCTTATTTCACGATGGCCTTAATATGCATACTTTTGGTAATCTAGAATCACTTTCTATTTTGATATTTTCGGCTATTAAATAGTTTATTCTGTTTTGATATTTATAAAAACTGTTTCGGGGTGTTTTCTCACCACAGGTTGATAGTCTGGAGGTCCGGAGGTCGTCGTTGTCACGTGAGGCAGGGACGGCCTTCAGAGTCAATCGATCGCATGTTCACTTGAGCGGGAAGATGTGGATCCGTGCTTCGGTGTGCTGAAGGGTAGCTTTGACAGGACGATGACCTTCGGGATCGATCGGACGAACGGGCTCTGGCAAGAGGGCATTCGAATCCAAGCGACGGGACGTCGAAGGGAAGCTTCTGCAGTGGTGACGTCTCCTTCGATCTGCAAAATGAAGAAGCTCGTCAGGGGGGTCGGACTTGGTTCCGACCGGGTCTCCTCCGATGCCAAAGTTAGATCTAGTCTGAAGGATGCTCGGTGGGATCGAACTTGGTTCATGGAGAGACCAAGCGCGAATCCTCGAGCTGAGCTATGGAGGAGAGAATGTTTTTGGTGGAAGAAGGTGTGAGAGTTGGTTTGTGATACCTCCGTTGTAGATCTCAGAGATCACCCCTTTGAGATGATGCATCTCTTGCCTTCATATAGGCGTGTCATCCCCCCCGTTGTAATAGGCCAAAATGAGACCTTATTGCCGTCATTGATGGGGACGTGCTAATTGACCCCCATAATTGTGTTCGTTTGATGAGGGGATGAATGCCATGAAAGTGGGCTATGATTACTGGAGTGAGGGCATTGAGTGGCTGCCATAATTGGCGAGTGCTCCCTCGGTTTGGGGGAGCGATTTCCTCACTATGGAAAGTGGGCGGTCTTTTGGACCTTCATCTCGGGTTGAGAAGCACGACCTGCCCGTCAGGTCGTTGGCTAGAGCCCAAGGCCATAGCAGGTTGGTTGAGTAGTCGTGGTCGACTTGCCTCCTCTGGGCATGGTCAAAATGGTTGTATCAATTGTCCCCATCTTTCGAGCTCTACCGCTGTTGAGGTTGATATCAGGAGATGTAGTATAAGAGGGAGGAGTGGCTCCTTTTGTAAGATTGGTTCGACTTGCAAAGTTAGCTGGCAGTAATAATTGGTCGGTCTGAGATTCGTTCGGTTGCGAGGGGAGCGGCCCCTCGACTTGCGACCGGTGAATGAGTGGGTCGACCAGCTGGGGGAGTGCCCCCACGACTTACGGCCGACGAGGAGATGTCGGCCTGCTGGGGGAGTGGCCCCCAGCCTTACAAAAAATCAGACTAGTCAATCGACTGTGGGGGTTTGCCCTAGCCTTATGGTCGACAGGTTGGTCGACCTGCTGGGGAAGTTGCCCCCAGCCTTACGATCGATGGGTAGTCGACCTGCTGGGGGAGTTGCCCCCAGCCTTACGGTCGATGTGGTCGGTCTGCTAGGGGAGTTGCCCCCTAGCCTTACAATTGACGGGTCGATTGGCCTGCTGGGAGAGCTACCCCCAGTCTTATAGTCGATTGAGTGATCGGACTACTGGGAGAGTTGACCCCAGCCTTACGGCGATGTGGTCGGTCTGCTTGGGAAGTTACCTACAACCTTATGATCGACGGGTCAATCGGCCTGCTGGGGGAGCTACCCCCAGTCTTACAGTCGATCGAGTGATCGGCCTGCTGTGGGAGTTGCCCCAGCCTTACGGTCGATGTGGTCAGTCTGCTGGAGGAGTTGCCCCTAACCTTACGATCGACGGGTCGATTGGCCTACTGGGGGAGCTACCTCCAGTCTTACAGTTGATCGAGTGATCGGTCTGTTGGGGGAGTTACCCCAGCCTTTCGGTCGATGTGGTCGGTCTGTTGGTGGAGTTGTCCCCAACCTTACGATCGATGGGTCAATTGTCCTGCTGGGGAGCTACCCCCAGTCTTACAATCAATCGACTGATCGACCAGCTGGGGGAGTTGACCCCAGCCTTACAACCGATACATGTTTGGTCGACCTGCTGGGAGAATTGCCCCAGCCTTACGGCAAACCGATGGGTCGACCTGTTGGGGGAGTTTCCCCCAGCCTTACGGCGAACCGTACGGGTCGGCTGCTGGGGGAGTTGCCCCAGCCTCCCAACTGACTCCAGGTCTTGTCTGGATCCCAGTTTTAGCTCAAGCTCCAGTATGGTCAGCGGAGGTTCTACACCACTGCCTGAGTTTCCGTATCGTTTGGGGAGCTTGGAAGGCAGAGGTAGTACTGGTCCTCCCATGTGCGCTATCTTTGCCCCCTCTACGGCCCGGGTTTACCCTGAAAAGTGGAAAACTCGAGTGGTCGGAAATTTAATCGTGTTGGCACAAGTCAGGTGACCATCGGGATTGTCTACAGGCTCGGACTGGGGTAGGTCCGCTAGCTCGGTTGGTTTGGAGAGGGCATGCTATGCCATTGGCAGCTCGTCATGGTCGACCTCCTCCTGGATGGGTCGGCCTCGTTTGGTCGGCCTCCTCCTGGGTCGGTCGGCCTCGTCTGGTCGGCCTCCTCTTGGATGGGTCGGCCTCGTCTGGTCGGCCCCCTCTGGATCGGTCAGTCTCGGCTAGTCAGCCTCCTCCTGGATGGCCTCCTCCTGGATGGGTCAGCCTGGTATGGTCGGCCTCCTCCGGGATGGGTCGGCCTGGTATGGTCGGCCTCCTTCTGGGTCAGTCGGCCTCGCTGGTCGGCCTCCTCATGGATGTATCGGTCGACCTCGCTGGTCGGCCTCCTCATATATGGTATAGTCGAATTATGTTCTGCACGCAGCGTCCCTGATAGTAGAAGACTCGTTGGCAGATCTCCTCACGAATACTCAGAGGAAATCGGCTTTATCAACGATCACCAGAATTTTGTCTTGATGCACGTCTCTGACGTGTGCAGCCTTGGCGTGCTCTTCTTCTTGAAAGTGGAGGCAAGGGCGACGTTAATACCGCATGGTGTGGGATGGCCAATCTGAGGTGGCTCCCATCGTTTCTTGTCTTTAGACTGGAAAGAGCTTGGTGGAATCGGCAGCTTGGCATAAAGCCCTTGGGCTTGGCATCTCCCCAAGTCCGGCACCTCGAGCTTCGAGATAACAGCTCTGATGACAGGACGTAAGCAAGCCCCTGGGTTGATCGCTTGTCGACCCGCTTGGCGAAATCACGTTCCAGGTACGTGATGGTATAGATGGTGGAGGTGGATAATCTCAACCGGCTTGATCTTAAAATTGCTATCGCATTCCACCGCCATATGGGGACTGACTTTGGATCTCCAGTCGCAGCAGATCTGTCTATAGCATTGAGAAATTCCCTTCTCCTTTAGACTCCGATCATTGAATTCGCCCACAGACAGGGTGTTGAGGAGCTTGATGTTGGCGATGAAGGGGGGAGGACGGGGAACACTGGGACTGGCAGACAGATGTCGATGAAGAGAGATGGCATTGTCTCAGATGATAGTGTTGTCCTCATCGGTGACCTCCGATATTACTCGTCAGTGCTTCGTCTTCTCCCTCAAATTACGCGGATCAATGAACATCGTCGATCCGATGGAGGGTATACATCACTGGCGACGATCTTGAGGCAGAGTAGCATGGCGACTAGCGATGGTTGAGGTTGACGGGACGTGGAGGGAGATCGACGATAGCGAGATGACGCTGGAGTATTTTTTGACAAGGGCAGCTGCGGAGGTGGTCGAATTTGAGGAGGACTGTGCACACGGGAGGCCGCCGGTGCAAGAAGGCTGTAGATCAAGGGCCGGCTGTTGAGCTTCACTAGGATGGTTACCATCAACTTCCCCTCCCCTACCGACGTCCCCGAATTTGTCAAGAACTCTGAGATGGGATGACCGGGAAGAACGAGATTCATACCAGATTTGAACTCTCATGGTAGAGACTTCGTCTTCCCGCTGGCCACAAGATCCGTAGTCGAAATCCTATGAACATGACATGCATTGATCGCGATCAAAAGAAACTGCCTTCTGCTTCATACGACACCTTCAAGCGCCTGGAGTGTTCTGGGAAGCATTGGGGCTTGGGGTCCCCATCATCTTCATCTGATCCGTCATGATCAAAGGGCTTGAAGGCAAAAGTCACAGAGGGAATCTGGATGATGGGTGTGAGGATGGGCCCAACAAGACCTCCCAAAGGCCATCATCGATGTCCTCACCTGCCCCGGTCCTTTTTCGACGAGCTTGGATGCTATCACCTCTCTATCGAGTTCAGCTGGAGGTACCCTGTGGCTGTTGGCATCCCACTTCTTTGGTGGAGATGCGGGGTATAGCGTATGGTGATGAAGGTGAGGGTGAAGGACGTGAGAGGCGACAGCTTGCGGTTGGAGGGTCTGATGTCCAATGCCTAGATCTCGATGGAAGGCAGAGGCTACCGGGGATGTGATGCTGGAGGGGGTCATAGAGCGGTGGTGCTTATTGAGCATGTCGATGAAGTAGCCAGTGACCTCTCCGATACCGAAACCGTAACAGACAGATTTGGTCGCCAGCCACTAGGAAGATCTGAGGTATACTGATTTGGTCCATCGATGAGTATATGGACCAAATGTGGTCTTCAACCCTGAATGATCTTTCGAGGTCCCAAGAAGATGCATCGGAGGCAGCATCGTAGCTTTGATCACCCCTACCACACGAACCTCTCTTCTCCCTAATGTATCCCTCTTTGTGTTTGCTAATTTTGGAGAACCAATCAAGATCCCCTGCAACCATGAGCACAGACCTTAAAGAAACAAAGAAACCATGAGCACAGACTCTTCATTGACATATTCTCTTCCTTTCTCTTTAGCTCCATAGAGAAGGAGAGAATGGTGGGCGCCCTGGGAATCCAAGGCAAAGGGATTCCCATAGGGATCACGTTGAAATCAAGCATGGAGTCGTTCCAAGATGCGAGATCAAATGGGCTGTAAGAGTTCGAGTCGATCTGGTAGGGCCCAGTCACCGGTAGCAAGGATGGCAACGTTGAGGGCCTCCAGCTGTTCGACCATGCGATGGAGGTCAAAAGAGCAGAACTTATATCCACAACCTCTAGCAGATCCCCGAACTCCGACGAGAATGCTTCCATTTCGAGAGACTTCAAGGAGTGTTTTAGGTTCCCAACTAGTTACTCGATAGGGGAGCTTCTGGATTTGGCTATCGCAGTAAGGGAATATGGGATCTCCCCCAACGCGACATCCTGTAATTTGGTGTTGAAGGCGATGCATCACGCTGGAGAGAGCGGGGCCACCGAAAAGACGATTGAAAGGATGATCCTAGCCCGCATCGCTCCAGGTAATGAATCATATAATTTGATTATTAGAACAAGTCATCGTCAGTGTAGTTGATAATGTGGGTGTTGACTCGTTCCCAAAGACGGTGCCAGATGTTTCAGGGTGTTTTCTCACCACAAGTAGATGCTTCTTCAGGAATTATATTTAGCAAAAATATGGATCTTTTTATTTAGTGATATTATTTTTATAGCCTAAGTTTGTCTTCTCTTATTTTTCAGTTGAAGATGGCAATCTCCTGTTTCCAACGGACATTTTTGCGGATTTTTCTGAGCTCGGTGCTATTTTATACAGTTAATTGAGGATATGAATCTTTTAAATAAATGATGATTTTTATAGCCTAAGTTTATCTTCTCTTATTTTTTACTTGAAGATGTCGATCTCCCGGTTCCAACGGACATTTTTGCGGATTTTTCTGACCACGAGCCAAGTTTCTATATTTTCTAGAAGATATGGATCTTTTTATTAAGTGATATGATTTTGGGCCTAATTTTATCTACACTTATTTTTCGTTGAATATGGCGATCTATCGGTTCCAATGGACCGTTATGCAAATTTTTCTTAGCTCCGGACAATTTTCTACATTTTCTGTAAGACATGTGATTTTTATATTAAACAATATAATTTATATATCCTAATTTTGTCTTCTCTTATTTTTAAGATGAAGATGGCGATATTCCGGTTCCAACTGAAATTTATGCGGATTTTTCTGTTATCTCTGCTATTATTTTCTAAAAGATATGGATCATTTTATTAAATGATATGAATTTTTGGCCCTATTTTTTCTTCTCTTATTTTTTTTGTTGAAGGTGGCGCTCACCCGGTTCCAACGGACATTTTTGCAGATTTTTCTACGCTGTAGGCTATTTTTATGGAAGATATGCATCTTTTTATTAAATGATATGATTTTTATAGCCTAAGTTTGTCTTCTCTTATTTTTCAGTTAAAGATAGCGATCTTCTGTTTCCAACGGACATTTTTGCGGTTTTTTAGCTCTGGACTATTTTATACAGTTAATTAAGGATATTTATCGTTTATTAAATGATGATTTTTATAGCCTAAGTTTGTCTTCTCTTATTTTTAAGTTGAAGATGGCGATCTCCCGGTTCCAACAGACAATTTTGCGGATTTTTCTGACATCGAACCTATTTTCTATATTTTCAAGAAGATATGGATCTGTTTATTAAATAATATGATTTTTGGGCCTAATTTTGTCTTCTCTTATTTTTTTCGTTGAATATTGCGATCTCACAGTTCCAACAGACCTTTTTGCCAATATTTCCTAGTTCCGGGCAATTTCTACATTTTTTGTAAGACAGATCTTTATACTAAATGAGATAATTTTATAGCCTTATTTTGTCTTCTCTTATTTTTTCTGTTGAAGATGGCGATCTCCCGGTTCCAACAGACATTTTGCGCATTTTCCTAAGATCTGGGCTATTTTGTACATGTTCTAAAAGATATGAATCTTTATATTAAATCTTATGCTTTTTATAGCCTAATTTTGTCGTCTTATATTTTTCAGTTGAAAATTGTGATCTCCTGATTCCAACAAACATATTTAGGAAATTTTCTGATCTTGGGGCTATTTTTTACATTTTATTGGAGACATGTCTCTTTTTATTAAATGATATTATTATTATATCCAAAGTTTGTCTTCTCTTATTTTAAGTTGAAGATGGCGATCTCATGGTTCCAATAGACATTTTTGGTTCTTTTTATTAAAATATATGATTTTCGTATACTAAGTTTGTCTTCTCTTATTTTTCAGATGAAAATGGCGATCGCCCGGTTCCAACGGACATTTTAACGGATTGTTCTGACCACGAGACTATTTTCTACATTTTTTGATAGACATGGATCTATTTATTAAATGATATGTTTTTTGGCATAATTTTGCCTTCTCTTATTTTTCAGTTGAAGATAATGATATTCCAGTTCCAACGGACATTTTTGCGGATTTTTCTAAATTCCAGGCTATTTTCTACCCTTGATTAAAGATATGGATCTCTTTATTAAATGACAAGATTTTTATAGCCTAATTTTGTCTTCTCATATTTTTCAGTTGAAGATGGCGAGCTCCAGGTCCCAGCGGACATTTTTACGGATTTTTCTTAGCTTTGGGATTTTTTCTACATTCTCTTGAAGATATGAATCTTTTTATTAAATGATATGATTTGTTGGCCCAATTTTGTCTTCTCTTTTTTAGTTGAATATTGCGATCTCCCGGTTCCAACGGACAGGTGTGCAGATTTTTCTGATCTCGGTGCTATTTTCTACATTTTATGGCAGATATATTTCTTTTTATTAAATGATATGATTTTTTGGCCCAATTTTGTTTTCTTGTATTTTTTTAGTTGAAGATGGCGATCTCCCGGTTCCAACGGGTATTTTTTCAGATTTTGTTGAGCTCCGACCAATTTTTTATATTTTCTGTATGATATGAATCTTTATATTAAATGATATGATTTTATAAGCTAATTTTGTCTTCTCTTATTATTTAGTTGAAGATGGCGATCCCCCTATTCCAACAGACATTTTTACCGATTTCTGAGCTCAGGGGTATGTTTCTACATTTTCGGGAAGTTATAGATCTTATTTTAAATGATATAAATTTTTTACCAAATTTTTCTTCTTTAATTTTTTCAGTTGAAGATGGCGATCACCCGGTTCCAACGAACATTTTTACGGATTTTTCTTAGCTCAGAGCTATTTGCTACATTTTCGAAAATTTATGTATCTTTTTATTAAATGATATGATTTGTATAGCCTAATTTTGTCTTCTCTTATTTTTAAGTTGAAGATGCCGATCTCCTGATTCCAACAGACATTTTTGGGTATTTTTGTGCTCGGTGCAATTTTGTACATTTTATGGAAGGTATAGAACTTTTTATTAAATAATATGATTTTTACAGCCAACGTTTCTCTTCTCTTATGTTTTAGTTGAAGATGGCGATCTCCCGGTTACAATGGATATTTTTGCATATTTTTCTTTCCTTGGGAATATTTCTCTACATTTTCTGTAAGATATGTATCTTTTTATAAAATGATATGATTTTTGGACTAATTTTGTCTTCTCTTTTTTTACTTTGAAGATGGGGATCTCTTTTTGACCTAAACTCCCAGTTCCGATGACATTTGTACGGATTTATTTTGACTATGAGCTATTTTTTATAATTTTTTGTATAATATGAATCTTTATATTAAATGATATGATTGTTATAACCTAATTTTGTCATTTATTATTTTTCAGTTGAAGATGGCGATTTCCCGGTTCCAAGGGACATTTTTGTGGATTTTTTTGAGCTCGGGGTCATTTTTCTACGTTTTCAAGAAGTTGTGAATATTTTTATTAAATGATATGATTTTTAGCCTAATTTTGTCTTCTTTTAATTTTGTCTGCTTTTATTTTTCAGTTGAAAATAGCTATCTCCTGTTTCCAACTGTATTGCGTATTAATCTGACCTGGGACTATTTTCTAAATTTTCTAGAAGTTATGGATCTTTTTATTAAATGATATGATTTTTGGCCTAATTTTGTCTTCTCTTATTTTGCAGTTGAAGATGGCGATCTCCGTGTTCCAATGGACAATTTTGCGGATTTTATAAGCTTGGTGCTATTTTCTACATTTTTAAAATTGATATGATTTATATAGCCTACGTTTGTCTTCGCTTTTTTTTGTTTTTCAGTTTAAGATGTCGATCTTCCGGTTCCAATAGATATTTTTGCAGATTTTTCTTAGCTTGAGTCTGTTTTCCTACATTTTCTTAAAGATATGTATCTTTTAATGAAATGTTATGGTTTTTGGCCTAATTTTGTCTTCTCTATTTTCCAGATGAAGAAGATGATCTCCTGGTTCCAACAAACATTTTTGTTGATTTTTCTAAGCTTCGGGCTATTTTCTACATTTTCTGTAAGATATGAATCTTTATATTTAATGATATGATTTTTATATATTCTGGAAGATATGGATCTTTATATTAAATGATGCGATTTTTATGATCTAATTTTGTCTTCTCTTATTTTTCTATTGAAGGTGGTGTCTCCCGGTTCCAACGGACATTTTTGCGTATTATTCTGACCTCGGGACTATTTTCTAAATTTTCTGGAATATATGTATCTTTTTATTTAATGATATGATTTTGGCATAATTTTGTCTTCTCTTATTTTTTCAGTTGAAGATGGCGATCTCCCGATTCCAACAGACATTTTTGCAGATTTTTATAAGCTCGGTGCTATTTTCTATTTTTATGAAAGATCAGGATTATTATGAATAGGCCCATGAGGCCCATTGGGTATCCGGCCCACCATTGAAAGCTATAAATAAAAGGGTAGGGGGCTCTTAACCCCCTACACCTATTTCCCTACTTTTCCCTTCACAACACGTTATCAGCACGATCACGCTCGTTGGAAAAGGCGGCGACGCGCGAGGAAGGAGATCCATCAACCGCTCAGTTTAAGAAGATCGTAATCTTCTCAACAGGGAGTGAAAAGGGCATCCTTCACCAACCGTCGTCTAGATTCCCTTGTCGAATCTAGAGGTAAATCTCAAAACTTTTTAGATCTAAACTTGCGTTTCACGTAGATCTGCATGATTTAAGATCAAAAAGTTTGAAAACACAGTAAAAATCACATTTTTATTTAGATCCCGCATGTCTAAAAACAATAAAAATCGTTTTTAGATATCTAAATGTTTGACAAATCCGTTTTTCCCTTTATCCATATACCGCACGTCCAAATAGGACGGAACGGCGGCGCCTTATCAGCGCCGCCAGCGGCATAAAACGCCGCGGCCATCAGCCATCAGCCGCGGCCCGCAGGCCGCGGCCAGCCGCCGCGGCGGCTGCGGCCCGCAGCCTTCCGCGGCCAGCCGCCGTGGCGGCGTGCCGCGAGCCCCCAGGATTTTTTGGAAACCCTAGCCCTTAACGAGCCAAATTTTTAGCGGAGGCCCAATTAACCCTAATGGGTTGTTTTCATGGCCCAAAAAGCCTGAAAATTAGCCCATTTAAAAAATAATTTTTCTTGTTTTTATTTTTGGCCCCAAAAGCCCAAAATAATTAAAGAAATTTTTACTTTTCAAATAAGGGTTAAAGCAGAAAATAAAACATTAATAATATGGATCAAAGGTAACAAGTTTTTCAAAAATAATTTTTAGCACGTCACACACTATTTAGATTATTTCTTAATCTTTACATGCATGTGATATGATTATCTGCGTGGTTGTATATTTTTCATATATTATCTGCGTGGATGTGCTATTAGGCTATGTTTTTAGGGATCGGCCAGGTTTCTGACATCTTTACTTTTCTGCAATTTTTTCTTTTTGAGAGAAATTCGTAAGTGAGGAAATATATGTATAAAGAAGACCGGAGGACACCAAAAAGGAGCTGAAGGCGTATGCACAAAGAAGAAAGGGGCTTCTCTTTGAAGTTCTCGAGTTGTATTTACTTTTCATGCACTTTTTGATGTAACTTTCGGACTATCTTTCTCTGTTGATGTCGGCTGGCTGATCCCTATAGTCCTAACTTATTTTCATTGCTTATACATTACATGCGGGGATGTCAGTTTTCTTTAATAATTCACGTTATGAAAATGTTAAAAAGCATGCATGGATGTTAATTTTCTTTAATAATTCACGTTATGAAAATGTTAAAAAGCATGCGTGGATGTTAATTTTATTTAATAATTCATGTTATGAAAATGGAAAAATACATGCGTGGATGTCTATTTTTTACAGTTTAATAATCCATGCTACTTTTCATATTGCTAGATCATTTAATGGCCAGACTTGCGAATGTCGATTTCTCGGTCCTGAAGGCCGATGGGTCGAACTACTTGAGTTGGCAGTTGGACCTGAAGTTCCATCTGCGATCTTATGGGTTCAATCTGACACCCACTGAGAAGGCAACAACAAGTACTGCCACAGCTGAAAAGGATGCTTCTAAAGAAGCACCTCATACAGAAGAAGTTTCTGATATACTAAAGGCGAACGCCATTATCTATATCAGGAAACATTTAGACTCGACCCTGAAGGACGAGTATCTTACTGTAGAGGATCCTTACGAACTGTGGGACGCACTTGAGGAGAGGTACATGCATCAGAGGGATGTCATACTTCCCCGTGCACAGTACGAGTGGACTCACCTCCGCATACATGATTACAAATCCGTAGCAGAGTATAACTCAGCATTTTTCCGTATCACCTCACGCCTGAAGTCGTGTGGTGAGACTGTGACTGAGAAAATGTTGCTGGAAAAGACGTTCACGTCTTTCCACGAGAAGGACATGATCCTTATGCAACAATACCGTGAGAGGAAGTTCATGAAGTACTCTGATCTGCTTTCATGTCTGCTAATGGTTGAACAGAACAGAGATTTGTTGGTTGCCACCCACAACCTGCGCCCTCCTGGCTCCGCTCCACTGACACGTCCTACAGAGGCACACTTCCAGTCTTCCCAGAAGAAGAAGATGAACAAGAAAGCTAAATTCCAGAAATGGAAAGAACAGAAGAAGCGGAAGAAGGCCACTCCCCAAGCTCCTCCTCAGAACCAGAAGTTCGTGGAAAAGAAGCAAAAGTGGATGTCCAAAGGTGGTACTCCCAAGAAAGACTGGGAGGATAAGTGCTCCAAATGCGGAATGACGGGCCACTGGTCCAGAATCTGCCGCACCCAGAAACACCTATAGGACATCTACAAGGCAAGCCTCAAGCCTCGCGCTGAGACAAACCTGATAGAGAGCACAGCGTTGTCAGAGACCTCATGGACTCCTGAAGATTTCATGGGAGACGACACTCTCTAGTTATGGACCATAAACAATTATTATTGCTAGCAATGTATCTTCTTTTCATGCATCGTATCTAGTTTTTATTCCATGTCGAACATTTTTTTGAGCATCTTAAATGAAAGTAGATCTCTTCTTTTTCATATTATTTACTGCTTAAATGTCTTTCTTAATATAGATATGGAATCAATTTTCCTAGTGGACAGTGCATCGACGCACTCGATCCTTCAAAACATAAACTACTTCACGAGCATAAGTAGCTACTCTGGTCCACTGAGAACAATCTCAGGACCAGCTAATATAATCGAAGGATCAGGGGAAGCAACCATATTGCTCCCCGGTAACACACAAATCACACTTAAAAATGCGTTATACTCCACTGAATCCATCCGAAACCTCCTAAGCTTTAAAGATATCCGTTTAAACGGATATCACTTAGAGACGGTCGAGGAAAATGAAAGGGAATATTTGCTTGTAACGTCTCTTACAAATGGTTCAAAAACCATTGTGGAACGTTTCAAGGGACTCCCATCGGGACTCTACCAAACAAGTATACAAACTCCAGAAACATCAATGGCGGAGCACCTGCAGTGCCCCCATACACCAGAATTCCAACTCTGGCATAGTAGACTGGGACACCCTGGATCTGTTATGATGTACCGCATCATAAAAAGCTCAAGGGGTATAGACTTGAAAAACATGAAGATTCTTCAAAAAGGTAAATTCCCAAGCCCACCCTGTTACAAGGGTTAACAGATTACGAGTCCCTCTCCACTGAAAGTGGACCTAGAGTCTCCAAGTTTTCTGGAAAGAATCCACGGAGACATTTGTGGGCCTATACACCCATCAAGTGGTCCGTTCATGTACTTTATGGTCCTAATAGACGCATCTACTAAGTGGTCACATGTGTGTCTATTGTCCACCCGTAACCTTGCACTGTCTAAGCTTTTAGCTCAGATAATCATGTTGCGGGCCCACTTGCCCGACTACCAGATAAAAAAACTTCGTCTAGACAATGCGGGGGAGTTTACATCACAAGTCTTTCTAGACTATTGCCAAGCACATGGAATTGAATTCGAACATCCTGTAGCGCATGTTCACACCCAAAACGGGTTAGCAGAATCTCTAATTAAGAGACTGCAATGGATTGCTCGTCCATTATTACTTCAATCCCAGCTGCCAGTGAACGCATGGGGTCATGCAATTTTGCATGCTGCATCTTTAATAAAATTAAGACCTTCTGGAGGTCAGTCATCTTCTCCAATGCAACTAGCACTTGGATCCCCACCAATTGTCTCATACTTGAGAATATTTGGTTGTGCAGTATACGTCCCCATAGCACCACCACAAAGGACAAAGATGGGTCCACAACGTCGCCTAGGCATTTATGTTGGGTTTGACACCCCCTCCATAATAAGATTCCTAGAACCTCTTACGGGAGACATTTTCAAGGCACGTCTAGAAGACTGTGAATTTGAAGAAACATCATTCCCTAAACTAGGCACACAGACAAAGAAGCCCGAAGCTTCAGACTGTATCACTTAGGATACAAAGACATTATGTCACTTTGATCCGCCCACAAGCCAGTGTGAGGAGGAGGTCCTGAAGATTCTCCATATCCAAACCACTCCATCTCTTGTCAGACAAATTTACTGACAACCAGAAGATTGTCATATCACACGTTCCTGCTGCTAACACTCCGCTAGGATTGACATACCGTAAAATGGATGCAATCCGCCTGCAGCAGAAATGGTTGGACCTCTCAAAAAGAGAGGGCGACCACCGGGATTCAAGGACCAAGTCCCTCGAAAGAGTAGGACCCTTGGCAATGGTAAACAAATACCACCACAGGATGCTACTTTAAGCCCTGCTACCTCATCTCTTCCAAACTCTCAAACAGAGGAAAAACTGGGAGAAAATGAAGTTTCGATACACTATGTACGAACTGGGGAGCATTGGGACAGAAAGAGCACAACCATAGATGACACATTTGCGTGTAATATTGCCATCAACGTCGCATACTGCGACGATGATATTGAACCACGCTCTCTAACAGAATGTCAAAGCAGAGATGATTGGCCAAAGTAGAAAGCGGCAATAGGAGTGAAGTTGGATTCACTCACCAAACGCAAGGTCTTTGAACCTATAGTCCAGACACCAAAAGGTGTAAAACCTGTGGGTTACAAATGGGTATTTGTTAAAAAACGAAATGAACAGAATGAGATCGTTCGCTACAAATCCATGCTTGTAGTGCAGTGTTTTACCCGACGTCTAGGGGTGGATTTTGAAGCCACATACTCCCCGGTCATGGACGCGATCACCTTCCAATTCCTCATTGGCTTAACAGACCAAGAGGGTTTAGATATGCAGCTTATGGACATCGTGACTGAATACCTATATGGAAACTTAGACCGAGACATCTATATGAGATTGCCTGACGGTTATTCCTGCCTGCATCACTAAAAGAGAGACAACGTGACATCTACTCAGTGAAACTGCAAAGATCATTGTATGGTCTAAAACAATCCGGAAGGATGTGGTATAACAGACTGAGCAACTTCCTTGCAAAATAAGGATTTACAAATGACCCAGTCTGTCCTTGCATCTTCATAAGAGCAAAGGCAACAGGATTTGTCATTATAGTCGTCTATATAGACGACTTGAACCTCATCGGATCTCCTGAAGAGATCTCCGAGATTTCTAGAAGCCTGACAGAAACTTTCGAGAAGAAAGACCTCGGAAAGTCAAAATTCTGTTTAGGTCTTCAAATAGAACATCTTAACGATGGGATCCTGTTACATCAGTCAACTTACACATCGAACTTAATGAAAAAGTTTCAGATAGATAAGTGACACCCCTCAGCATCCCAATGGTCGTCAGATTATTGGATGTGCACAAAGACCTCTTCCGACCGCTGGAAGAGGGGGAGGAAGTACTAGGCCCTGAAGTGCCTTATCTAAGTGCTATCGGTGCACTCCTTTACCTGGCTAACTGCACTCGCCCTGACATAGCATTTGCAGTCAACTTACTAGCCAGATATAGTGATGCACCTACACAGTGGCACTTGGCCGGAGTTAAGCATCTTCTGCGCTACCTCCAAGGGTCCATAGACTTAGGTCTATTCTACAGGAAAGGGGCATCAACTGGTTTAGTTGGTTATGCTGATGCAGGTTACAGGTCTGATCCTCATACAGAGAAGTCTCAGACCGGATACATGTTTACCTATGGTGGCACTGCCATATCCTGGAGATCTGTAAAGCAGACCATGACAACCATCTCATCCACTCACTTAGAACTTCTAGCGATCCATGAAGCAAGCAAGGAGAGTTTCTGGCTACGCTCTGTGATTCAGCACATTCTCACCTCCACCGGCCTGATGACCGGCGTACTTGCACCTACTCCTCTTCATGAAGACAATGCAGCATGTATAGCCCAGCTACAGGATGGCTACATCAAAGGCGATAGGACAAAGAAGATCTTCTCCAAGTTCTTCTGGACGCACGACCTTCAGAAGCAAAAGCAGATTGAGGTACAGAAGATCCAATCATGTATGAATAGGCTTACCAACTCCCTGCCTACTAGTAGCTTTGAGAAACTTGTATATGTGATTGGGATGAGGAGAGTGAGGAAATGTAAACTGGGTTAGGATGAGAGGACTATGAACACATAGATACATAGGAGACTGGTGTATAGATTCATAGGAAATCTGCAAGCCTGAAGCTTGGTAAGATGAGGGGGAGTCAACTGCAGAGTTGTACTCTTTTCCCTTAGCTTCTGGTTTTTTCCCACAAGGTTTTCCGTTGTCAAGGTTTTGACGATGCAACCTCATTGACCCTGTATCCTGAAGCATCCACCCATAGACACATCCCTAAAACAGGGGAAGTTATGGATTAACTGTTCTTTATTTAGCAAGGCAGTTATCCTAACTCGGATCCTGAAGAATCCACCTCTTATTCAATGTTAGTTGGATAAGGGGAAGTGTTATGAATAGGCCCATGAGGCCCATTGGGTATCCGGCCCACCATTGAAAGCTATAAATAAGAGGGTAGGGGGCTCTTAACCCCCTACACCTATTTCCCTACTTTTCCCTTCACAACAAGGATCTTTTTATAAAATGATATGATTTTTATAGCCTACATTATTTGTCTTCTCTTATTTTTTTCAGGTTAGATGGCATTCTACCCGTTCCACCAGACATTGTGGGGATTTTTCTTAGTTTGGGACTATTTTTCTGCCTATTCTGGAAGATATGGATATTTTAATTAAATTATATGATTTTTTGGCCCAATCTTGTCTTCTCTTTTTTCAGTTGAAGATGGCATTCTCCCTGTTCCGATTTATATTTATGCGGTTTTTTGAGCACCAGGCTATTTTCAATATTATCTATAAGATATGGATATCTATATTAAATGATATGATTCTTATAGCATAATTTTGTCTTCTCTTATTTTTCAGGTGAAGATGGCGATCTTCCAATTCCAACAGACATTTTCCGGATTTTTCTGAGCTCGTGACTATTTTTCTACATTTTTAGAAAGTTAAGGATCTTTTTTAAATTATATGATTTTTGGCCAAATTTGGTCTTCTCTTATTTTTCAGCTAAAGAAGGCGATATCCCGGTTCCAACGGACATTTTTGCAAATAATTATGACTTCGGGGCAATTTTCAAAATTTTCTGGAAGATATGGATCTTTTATTAAATGATTTTATTTTTGGCCAAAATTTCACTTTTCTTGTTTTTCAGTTGAAGATGGAGATCTCCCGGTTCTAACTGATATTTTTGCGGATTTTTTCGAG
Source organism: Scilla litardierei (assembly GCA_030789695.1). NCBI lineage: Eukaryota > Viridiplantae > Streptophyta > Magnoliopsida > Asparagales > Asparagaceae > Scilla > Scilla litardierei. The sequence continues at coordinate 76,207 of JAULAV010008857.1, forward strand.
CTCGGTGCTATTTTTTACATTTTAGGGAAGATATGTATCTTTTTATTAAATGAGATGATTTTTATAGCGTACATTTTTCTTCTCTTATTTTTTTCAGGTGAAGATCACAATTTACCGATTCCACCGGACATTTTTGTGGACTTTTATTTGCTTGGGACTATTTTTCTGCATTTTCTGGAAGATAAGAATCTTTTTATTAAATGATATGATTTTTTGGCCTAATTTTGTCTTCACTTATTTTTTTGTTGAATAATACGATCTCCCGGCTCCAACGGACATTTGTGCGGATTTTTCTGAGCTCGGTGCTATTTTCTGCATTTTCGAGTTGATATGTATCTTTTATTAAATGAAATTATTCTTGGCCTAATTTTGGCTGCTTTTATATTTCATTTGAAGATGTTGATCTCCCTGTTCCAATAAACATTTTTTCGGATTTTTCTGAGCTTCGAGCTATTTTCTACATTTTCTGTGTGATTTGAATATTTATATTAAATAATATGATTTTTATAACCTAATTTTGTCTTCTCTTATTATTCAGTTGAAGATGACAATCTCCCAGTTCCAACAGACATTTTTGTCGATTTTTCTAAGCTCGGGGCTATTGTTCTACATTTTCGGGATGTTATGGATCTTTTAATTAATTGATATGATTTTTGACCTAATTTTTTCTTCTCTTTTTTAAGTTGAAGAAGGCGATCTCACGGTTTCAACGAACATTTTTGCGGATTTTTCTGAGCTCCAGAATAATTTCTAAATTTCGGAAAGTTATGGATCTTTTTATTAAATGATATGATTTTATAGCCTAATTTTGTCTTCTCTTATTTTTTTAGTTGAAGATGGCGATCTCACGGTTCCAACGGACATTTTTGCGTATATTTTTGAGACCGGTGTACATTTTATGGAAGATATAGAATTTTTTATTAAATACTATGTTTTTATAGACTGCGTTTGTATTCTCTTATTTTTTCAGATGAAGATGGCGATCTCCCGGTTGCAACAGACAATTTTGAAGATTTTTCTTAGCTTGAGGCTATTTTCTATATTTCCTGGAAGATATGCATCTTTAGAAAATGGTAGGATTATTTGGCCTAATTTTGTCTTCTCTGTTTTTATTTGAAGATGGTGATCTCTCTGTTCCAATGGACATTAGTGCAGATTTTTAAACTTCGAGTATTTTTGTATAATATGAATTTTTATATTAAATGATAAGATTTTATAACATAATTTTTCATCTTTTATTTTTTATTTGAAATGGCGATCTTCAGGTTCAGATAGACATTTTTGGGTATTTTTTTGAGCTCAGGCCTATTTTTCTATATTTTCGAGAAGTTATGGATCTTTTTATTAAAGGATAAGATTTTTGGCTTAATTTTGTCTTCTTTTATTTTTAAGTTGAAGATAAAGATCTCTCGTTTCTAATGGACATTTTGCGTATTATTTTGACCTCGGGACTATTTTCTAAATTTTCTGGAAGATATTGATCTTTTATTAAATAATATGATTTTTGGCATAATTTTGTCTTCTCTTATTTTTCAGTTGAAGATGGCGTTCTCCCTGTTCCAACGGATATTTTTGTGGATTTTTATAAGCTCGGTGCTATTTTCTACATTTTTATAAATGATATGATTTTTATCGCCAATGTTTGTCGATGGCGATCTTCCAGTTCTAATGGACATTTTGGCGGATTTTTCTTAGCTTGAGTCTGTTTTTCTATATTTTTGAAAGAAATGGATCTTTTTATGAAATGAAATGATTTTTGGCCCAATTTTTACTTCCCTATTTTGCAGATGATGATGACGATCTCCCGGTTCCAAAGAACATTTTTGCAGATTTTTCTGAGCTTCTGAATATTTTCTACATTTCCTGTAAGATATGAATCTTTATATTAAATGATATGATTTTTATAACCTAATTTTTTTATTCTCTTATTTTTTCAGTTGAAGATGGCGATCTCCAAGTTCCAACGAAAATTTTTACGGATTTTTCTGAGCTCGGTGTTGTTTTCTACATTTTATGGAAGATATATAACGTTTTATTAAATGATATGATTTTTATAGCCTACGTTTGACTTCTCTTAATTTTTTCAGTTGAAGATGGTGATCTCCCGATTCCAACGGAAATTTTTGCAGATATTTATAAGCTCCAGGCTATTTTCTACATGTTCTGGAAGATATAGATCTTTCTATTAAATGATATGATTTTTATGGTCTAATTTTGTCTTCTCTTATTTTTCAGTTAAAGATGGCGATCCCCGGGTTCCAACGAACATTTTTGCGTATTATGCTAACCTCAGGGCTATTTTCTAAATTTTATAGAATAAATGTATCTTTTTATTAAATGATATGATTTTTGGCCTAATTTTATCTTCTCTTATTTTTAGTTAAATAAGACGATCTCTCAGTTCCAACTGACATTTTTATGGATTTTAATGAGTTCGGTGCTATTATCCATACTTTATGAAAGATAATGATTATTTTACAAAATGATATGATTTTTATAGCCTACATTGTATTCTCTTAATTTTTCAGTTGAAGATGTGGATCTACCCGTCCCAACAGACATTTTTGCGAATCTTTCTTAGTTAGTGACAATATTTCTACCTTTTCTGGAAGATATGGATATTTTAATTAAATGATATGATTTTTTGGCCCAAATTTGTCTTCTCTTTTTTTCAGTTGAAGATGACGATTACCCGGTTCCAATATACATTTGTGCGGATTATTTTGAGCGCCGGTCTATTTTCTACTTTATTTATAAGATATGGATATTTATATTAAATGATTTGATTTTTATAGCATAATTTTGTCTTCTCTTATTATTCAGCCAAAGATAGCGATGACCCTGTTCCACAGACATTTTTGCAGATTTTTCTGAGCTCGAGGTTATTTTTCTACATTTTCAGGAAGTTATGGATCTTTTTGTTAAATGATATGATTTTTGGCCAATTTTTGTCTTCTCTTATTTTTCTATTGAAGATGGAGATCTCCCGATTCCAACGAACATTTTTGCGGATTATTCTGACCTCGGTGCTATTTTCTAAATTTTATAGAAGATATGGATCTTTTTATTAAATGATTTGATTTTTGGCCTAATTTTGTGCCTCTTATTTTTCAGTTGAAGTTGTCGATCTCCTGGTTCCGGTTGATATTTTTGCAGATTTTTCTGAGCCCTGTGTTATTTTCTAAATTTTATGGAAGATATGTATCTTTTTATTAAATGATTGATTTTTATAACCTACATTTTTCTTCTCTTATTTTTTTCAGGTGAAGATGGCGATCTACCGATTCCAACGGACATTCTTGCAGACTTTTCTAAGCTTGGGACTACATGTTCGATAAGATAAGTATTTTTTATTAAATGATATGATTTTTGGCCTAATTTTGTCCTTGCTTTTTTCAGTGTAAGATGGCGATCTCCCAGTTCCAACGGATAGTTTTACGGATTTTTCAGTGCTCCGGGCTGTTTTTTATATTTTATGAAAGTATGAATCTTTTTATTAAATGATATGATTTTTTGGTCTAATTTGTGTTCTTTTTTTCAGTTGAAGATGGCGATCTCCCGGTTACAACGGACATATTTACGTATTTTTCAGAGCTTCGAACTATTTTCTATATTTTTTGAAAGAAACGAACTTTTATTAAACGATATGTTTTTGGTCTAATTTTATCTTCTCTTATTTTTCAGTTATAGATGGCGAGCTCATGGTTCCTACTGACATTTTTGCGGATTTTTCTGAGCTTCGAGGTATTTTCTACATTTTATGGAACATATGGATCTTTTTATTAAATGATATAATTTTTATAGCATAAGTTTGTCTTCTCTTATTTTTTCAGTTGAACATGTCGATCTCCCGGCTCCAACAGAAATTTTTGCGGATTTTTCTGAGCTGGGGGATATTTTCTATATTTTATGGAAGATATGGATCTTTTTATTAAATGATATGATTTTTATAGCCTAAGTTTGTCTTCCGTTATTTTTCAGTTGAAGATGACGATCTCCTGTTTCCAACAGACATTTTTGCGGTTTTTTTAGCTCGGGGCTCTTTTATACAGTAAATTAAGGATATTGATCTTTTTATTAAATGATGATTTTTATAGCCTAAGTTTGTCATCTCTTATTTTTTATTGAAGATGGTGATCTCCCGGTTCCAACAGACATTTTTGCGGATTTTTCTGACATCGAGCCTATTTTCTATATTTTCAAGAAGATATGGATCTTTTTATTAAATAATATGATTTTTGGTCCTAATATTGTCTTCTCTTATTATTTTTTCGTTGAAAATGGCGATCTCCCTGTTCCAACAGACATTTTTCCAATTTTTCTCAGCTCCGGGCAATTTTCTACATTTGGATCTTTATACTAAAATGAGATAAATTTTATAGCCTTATTTTGTCTTCTCTTATTTTTTTGTTGATGATGGCGATCTCCTGGTTCCAACAGAAATTTTTGCGCATTTTTCTGAGGTCTGGGCTATTTTCTAAATTTTCTTAAAGATATGGATCATTTTATAAAATGATAGGATTTTTGGCCTTATTTTGTCTTCTCTTATTTTCTGTTGAAGATTACGATCTCCTGGTTCCAACTGACCTTTTTGCGGATTTTTCTGAAATCTGAGCTATTTTCTAAAGTTTATTGAAGATATGTATCTTTTTATTAAATGATATGATTTTTATCGCCTAATTTTGTCTTCTCTTATTTTTTTAGTTGAAAATGTCCATCTCCTGGTTCCAACAGAAATTTTCATGGATTTTCTAAACTCCGGGTTATTTTCTACATTTTCTGTAAAATATATATCTTTTTATTAAATGATATATTTGTTTGTGGCCAAATTTTGTCTTCTCTTTTTTTCATTGAAGATGGCAAACTCGTGGTTCCAACGGACATTTTTGCATATTTTTCTAAGCTACGTGCTATTTTTGTACATTTTCTGTAAGATATGAATCTTTATATTAAATGATATGATTTTTATAGCCTAATTTTGTCTTCTCTTATTTTTTTTCAATTGAAGATGGTGATCTCCCAGTTCCAACGTACATTTTTCCGTATATTTCTGAGCTCGGTGCTATGTTTCTAAATTTTCGGGAAGATAAAGATCTTTTAATTAATTGATAGGATTTTTGTTCTAATTTTGTATTCTCTTATTTTTTTCAGTTGTAGATGGCGATCTGCTGGTTCCAACGGACATTTTTAATTATTTTTTGAGCTCGGGGCTATTTTTCTACATTTTTGAAAGATTTGGATTTTTTATTAAATGATAAGATTTTTTGGCCTTATTTTGTCTTCTCTTATTTTTTGTTGAAGATGGCGATCTTTCGGTTCCAACAGAAATTTTTGCAGATTTTTCTGAGATCTGAACTATTTTCTACATTTTCTTAATGATATGGATCATTTTATTAATTGATTTGATTTTTTGCCTAATTTTGTGTTCTCTTATTTTTCTGTTAAATATGGTGATCTCCCGGTTCCAACAAACATTTTAGCGGATTTTTTTCGCTCAGGTCTATTTTTATATTTTACTGAAGATATGGATCCTTTTACTAAATGATATGATTTTTGTAGTGTCAGTTTGTCTTCTATTATTTTCAGTTAATTATGGTGATCTGCCGGTTCTAACGGACTTATTTGCGGATTTTTCTGAACTCGGGGTGATTTTTCTACATTTTCTGGAAGATATAAATCTTTTTATTAAAAGATTGATTTTTGGCCTAATCTTATCTTCATTTAATTTTTCGTTGAAGATGTCGATCTCCCAGTTCTAACAGATATTTTTATGGATTTTTCTGAGCTCCGGACTGTTTTCTATATTTTCTGAAAGATATGAATCTTTTATTTAATGATATGATTTTTATAGCCTAAGTTTGTCTTCCCTTATTTTTTCAGTTGAAGATGGTGATCTCCCGGTTCCAAAGGATATTTTTGCTTTTCTAACTTCGTGGCTATTTTCTACATTTTCTGGAAAATATGATTCTTTTATTAAATAATATGATTTTTGGCCTAATTTTTTCTACTCTAATTTTTCAAAAGAAGACGTCGATCTATCGGTTCCAACAGACATTTTTACGGATTTTTCTTATCCACGAGATATTTTCTTATTTTTGATAAGATATGTATCTTTATATTAAATTATAGAATTTTTGTAGCCTAATTTTGTCTTCCCCTATTTTTTTTTGAAGATGGCGATCTCCCTATAACAACGACATTTTTGCTAATTTTTTGTGCTAGGTGTTATTTTCTTCATTTTATGGAATGTACGGATATTTTTATCAAATGATATGCTTTTTGTAGCCTAATTTTATCTTCTCTTATTTTTCAGTTGAAGATGACGATCTTTCTATTTCAACGGACATTTTTACGGATTTTTCTGTGCTCAGGGCTTTTTTTTGCATTTTCTCGAAGATATCGATCTTTTTATTAAATAATATGATTTTTGGCCTAATTTTGTCTTTTCGTACTTTTATCATTGAAGATGGCGATCTCCATCTTTCAACAGACATTTTTGCAGGATTTTTCCGAGCTCCACGCTATTTTCTACCTATTCTGTATGATATGAATCTTTATATTAAATCTTATGATTTTAATAGCCTACTTTTGTCTTCAATTATTTTTTATTTAATTATGGCGATCTTTCGGTTCCAACAGGCTTTTTAGGAATTATTTTGAGCTCGGGGGTATTTTCTACATTTTATTAGAGATATGGATCTTTGTATTAAATGGTATGATTATTATAGCTTAAGTTTGTCTTATCTTATTTTTCAGTTGAAGGTGGCGATCTCCCGATTCCAACAGACATTTTACGGATCTTTTTATTAAAGAAATGATTTTCATATACCACGTTTTTCTTCTCTTATTTTTCAGTTGAAAATGGCGATCTCACGTTTCCAACGGACATTTTTGCGGATTTTTCTGACTACGAGACTATTTTCTCCATTTTCTGGAAGAAATGGATCGATTTATTAAATGATATGATTTTTGGCATAATTTTTTCTTCTCTTATTTTCAGTTGAAGATAGCGATCTCTGGGTACCAACGATTTGCAGATTTTTTTGAGCTCGGAGCTATTTTCTATATTTCATGTAAGAAATGGATCTTTTCATTAAATAATCGCGGTCTCCCGGTTCCAACAAACATTTTTTGCAGATTTTTCTTAACTCGGGACTATTTTTCTACATTCTCTAGAAGATATGGATCTTTTGATTAAATGATATGATTTTTGGCCTAATTCTGTCTTCTCTTATTTTTCTGTTGAAAATTGTGATCTCCATGTTCCAGACATTTTTGATGATTTTCCTGAACTTTGGGCCATTTTCTAAATTTTCCATAAGATATGAATCTTTATTTTAAATGATATGATTTTTATAGCCCTAATTTTGCATTTTCTTATTTTTAATTTGAAGATGGCGATGTCCTGGTTCCAACGGACATTTTTGTGGATTTTTTTGAGCTCGTGATTATTTTCTGCATTTTCTGAAAGATATATCTTTTTATTAAATGAGAAGATTCTTTTGGCCTAATTTTGGCTTCTCTAATTTTTCAGTCAAAGACGGCGATCTCCCAATTTCAACCAATATTTTTTCGGATTTTTCTTAGCTCCCGTCTAATTTCCACATTTTCTTGAAGATATAGATTGTTTTATTAAATGATATGATTTTTTGACCTAATTGTGTCTTCTCTTATTTTTCAGTTGAAAATGGTGACTCCCGGTTCCAACTGACTTTTTTACGGACTTTCTTTGTTCCGAGCTATTTTCTATATTTTATTGAAGATATGTATCTTTATGTTAAATGATATGATTTTTATAGCCTAATTTTGTCTTCTCTTATTTTTAAGTCGAATATGGCGATCTCCCTGTTCAAACGAAAACTTTTGCGGATTTTTCTGAGCACGGGGCTATTTTATAGATTTTATTGAAGATATGGATCATTTTATTAAACGATATGATTTTTATGGCCTAATTTTGTTTTCTCTTATTTTTCAGTTGAAAATGATCATCTCCCAGTTCCAACAGACATTTTTGCGAATTTTTCTGAGCTCAGAGCTCATTTATACATTTTCTGGAAGATATGTATCTTTTTATTAAATGATATGATTTTTGGCCTGATTTTGTCTTCTATTATTTTTCAGTTGAAGATGGCCATCTCTTGGTTCCAACAGACATTTTTGCATATATTTTCAGTTAATGATATGATCTTTAAATTAAATGATATGATTTTTATTGCGTAAATTGTTTTCTCTTATTTTTCAGATGAAGCTGGCGATCTCTCGGTTCCAACGGATATTTTTGCAGATTTTTCTCAGCTCGAGGCTATTTTCTATTATTTATTAAAGATATGGATCGTTTAATTAAATATATGATATTTATAGACTAAGTTTATCTTCATTTATTTTTCAGTTGAAAATGACAATCTCACGGTTCGGACGGACATTTTTACAGGATTTTTCTGACCTTGAGGCTATTTTCTACATTTTTGAAGGTATGGATCTTTTTATTAAATGATATGATTTTTGGGCTTAATTTTATCTTCCCTTACTTTTCAGATGAAGATGGCTACCATTCGGTCTCAATAAACATTTACGCAGATTCTTAGCTCCGGGCTATTTTCTACATTTTCTATAAGATAGGGATATTTAGATTAAATGATATGATTTTTATAGCCAAATTTAGTCTTCTCTTATTTTTCAGTTGAAGATGACGATCTCCCCACGAATATTTTTGTGGATTTTTCAGAGCTAATGACTATTATTTACTTTTTACTGAAGAATGTATCTTTTTTAAATGATATGAATTTTGTAGCATAACTTTGTCTTCGCTTATTTAAATTGAACATGGCGATCTCCCGGTTCCAACGGACATCTTTGCGGAATTATCTGAGCTCGGAATTATTTTTCTACATTTTCGGGAAGTTATGGATCTTTTTATTATATGATATGATGTTGGCCTAATTTTCTCTTCTCTTATTTTTTATTTGAAGATGGCGAACTCCCGGTTCTAACAGACATTTTTGCAGATTTTTCTCGGCTCGGGAATATTTTCTAGAATTTATGGAAGATGTGGTTCATTTTATTAAATAATATGATTTTTATAGACTAAGTTTGTCTTTTCTTACTTTCAGTTGAAGATGGTGATATCCTGTTTCCAACGGAAATTTTTGAGGATTTTTCTAATCTCGGGGCTATTTTCTAAATTTTATGGAATATATATATATTTTTATTAAATAATATGATTTTTATAGCCTAAGTTTGTCTTCTCTTATTTTTTCAGTTGAAGATGTCGATCTCCCGATTCCAACAGACATTTTTGCAGATTTTTCTGAGGTCAGGGTTATTTTCTACATTTTATTGAAGATATAAATTTTCTTATTAAATGATATAATTTTAAGCCTAATTTTGTCTTCACTTATTTTTAGTTAAAGGTGGTGATCTCCTGGTTCCAACGAATATGTATATTTTTATAAATGATAAGATTTTTTGGACTAATTTTTCTTCTCTTATTTTTTCGTTAAAGATGGCGGCGATCTCCAGGTTCTAACTGACATTTTTACAGATTTTTCTGAGCTCCGGGCAATTTTCTATATTTTCTGTAAGATATGAATATTTATATTAAATGATATGATCTTTATCGCCCAATCTCCCAGTTCCAACAGAAATTTTTGTGTATTTTCCTAAGCTCGAGGCTATATTCTATATTTTTTGGAAGAGACGAATCTTTATATTAATTGATATGATTTTTGTTGCCTAATTTTGTCTTCTCTTATTTTCCTGTTGATGATGGCCATTTTTTTATTAAATGATATGATTTTTAATCTTATTTTGTCCTCTCTTATATTTTGGTTGAAGATGGCGATCTCCCGGTTCCAACGGACATTTTTGCGGATTTTTCTGAACTCCGGGCTATTTTTCAAATTTTTTGTAAGATATGGATCCTTTTATTAAATGATATCAGAGAAGAAAATATTATGCCAAAAATGTCTGTTGAAACTGGGAAATTTCCATCTTCAACTGAAATTTAAGAGAAGACAAAATTCGGAACCGGGAAATTGCCATGTTCATCTATAAAAATGTCCGTTGTAACCAGGATATCGCCATCTTCAACTAATAAGATTATTATATATCATTTTCTGAGCTTGGTGCTATTTTCTACATTTTATGAAAGATATGGATCTTTTTATTAATAGATATGATTTTTATAGCCTAAATTTGCTTCTCTTATTTTCCAGTTGAAGATGGCAGTCTTTTCATTAAATGATATGATTTTTTTGGCCTAATTTTGTCTTCTCTTATATTCCAGTTGAAGATGGCGATCTCCTGGTTCCAACGGACATTTTTGCGGATTTATTTGAGCTCCAGGCTATTTTCCACTTTTTGGAAGATATGTATCATTTTATTAAATGATATGATATTTTGGTCTAATTTTGCCTTCTCTTATTTTTTTCAGTTGAAGATAGTGATCTCACGGTTCCAACGAACATTTTTGCAGATTTTTCGGAGCTTATTTTATTTTCTTCACTTTCTGAAGGATACGAAACTTTATATTAAATGATATGATTTTTATATCCAAATTTTTTTCCCTTTTTTTTAGTTGAAGATGACAATCTCCAGGTCCCAACAGACATTTTTGCGGATTTCCTGAGCTCCGAGCTATTTTCTTCATTTAATTAAAGATATGGACTTTATTAAATGATAAGATTTTTATAGCCTAATTTTGTCTTCACATATTTTCAGTTGAAGATGGTGATCTCCATGTTCCAATGGACATTTTTGCGGATTTTTATTGGCTTTGGACTTTTTCTATATTTCCTGGAAGATATGAATCTTTTTATTAAATGATTTGATTTTTTGGGCTAATTTTGTCTTCTCTTTTTTCAGTTGAATTTTGCGATCTCCCGGTTCCAACGAACATTTGTGCACATTTTTCTGATCTCGATGCTATTTTCTACATTTATGACAAATATGTATCTTTTTATTAAATGATATGATTTTTGACCTAATTTTGTCTTCTTTTATTTTTTTTGTTGAAGATGGCGATCTCCCAGTTCTAACGGACATTTTTTTGGATTTTTTTGAGCTCTAAGCTATTTTCTATTTTTTCTGTTTGATATGAATCTTTATATTAAATGATATGATTTTTATAGCCTAATTTTTTCTTCTCTTATTATTCAGTTCAAAATGGCGATCTCCCAGTTCCAACGGGCATTTTTGCCTATTTTTCTTAGCGCATGACTATTTTTTATATTTTCGGGAAGTTATGGATCTGTTTTAAATGATATGATATTTTAACCTAATTTTTTCTTCTTTAATTTTTTCAGTTGAAGTGGCATCTCCTGATTCTAACAACATTTTTGTGGATTTTTCTAAGCTCGGGGCTATTTTCTACATTTTCAGAAAGTTATGTATCTTTTTATTAAATGATTGTATTTTTATAGCCTAATTTTGTCTTCTCGTATTTTTAAGTTGAAGATGGTGATCACCCAGTTGCAACTGACATTTTGCGTATTTTTTGAGCTCGGTGCTATTTTCTATATTGTATGGAAGATATAGAAATTTTTATTAATTAATATGATTTTATAGCCTACGTTAGCCTTCTCTTATTTTTTTAATTGAATATGGTGATCTCTCGGTTCCAACGGACATTTTTGCAGATTTTTCTGAGCTCAAGCCTATTTTATACATATTCTGGGAGATATGGATCTTTATATTAAATGATATGGTTTTTATGGTTTAATTTAGTCTTCTCTTATTTTCGGTTGAAGATGACGATCTCTCGGTTCCAATATACATTTTTTCATATTATTCTGACCTCGGGGCTATTTTCTAACATTTCTAGAATATATGTATCGTTTTATTAAATGACATTATGTTTGTCCTAATTTTGTTTGCTCTTATAATTCAGTTGAAGATGGCGATATACCGCTTCCAACGGACATTTTTGCGGATTTTTATGAGCTCGGTGCTATTTTCTATATTTATGAAATATAAGAATCTTTTTATTAAATGATTTGATTTTTATAGCCTACATTTGTCTTCTCTTATTTTTTTTCAGTTGAAGATAGCGATCTACCCGTTCCAACAGACATTTTTGCAGATTTTTCTTAGCTTAGGACTATTTTTCTACCTTTACTAAAGATATGGAAATTTTAATTAAATGATATGATTTTTGGGCCCAATTTTGTCTTCTCTTTTTTTAGTTGAAGATATCGATCTCCCAGTTCCAATTTACATTTGTGCGGATTTCTTTGAGCACCGGGCTATTTTCTACATTATTTATAAGATATGGATCTTTATATTAAATGATATGATTTTTACAGCATAATTTTGTTTTATCTTATTTTTCAGCTGAAGATGGAGGTCTTCATGTTCCAACGGACATTTTTACGGATTTTTCTGAGCTCGGGGCTATTTTTGTACATTTTCGGGAAGTTATGAATCTTTTTATTAAACGATATGATTATTTGGCCAAATTTTGTCTTCTCTTATTTTTCAGTCGAAGATGGCGATCTCCTAGTTCCAACGGACATTTTTGAGGATTATTCTGACCTCGGGGCTATTTTCTAAATTTTCTGGAAGATATGGATCTTTTTATTAAATGATTTGATTTTTGGCCTAATTTTTCCTTCTCTTATTTTTCAGTTGATGATGGCGATCTTCCGGTTTCAACTAATATTTTTACGGATTTTTCTGAACTCGGTGCTATTTTCTACATTTAATGGAAGCTACACTACAACAAAACTAGTTATTTACAACTTTTATAGGACAACGTTTTTATTTTGGTAGTTGTAATAAATGTTTACCACAACTTTTTTCTCTCTGAAAGTTGTAAAAAATGGTTATTACAGCTTTTTCGTGGATAGTTGTTAAAAATGGGTATTACAACTTTTTCGTGAATAGTTGTAAATGTTAATTTTGACACCACAACTTTTTTCTCTGAAAGTTGTAAAAATGTTTATTACAACTTTTTTCGTGGATAGTTGAAAAAATGGTTATTACAACTTTTTTCCTAAATGTTGTAAATGTTAATTTTGACACCACAACTATTTTTCTCTGAAAGTTGTAAAAAATATTTATTACAACTTTTTCGTGGATTGTTGTAAAAAATGGTTATTACAAATTTTTTTTGTGAATAGTTGTACATGTTAATTTTAAAACCACAACTATTAACTATTGCTAATGAACAATTTTTTTATTTGGCTAAAATATATGGTTAGAACATTAAGTTTGAGGAAAAAAAATTCTATCAGGGCCATTTTTTGATAGTTATGAGAAGTTAATATGAAATGGTTAAAAAGAAGAAAGTGGGTCCATTTGTGCATGTGACAAAAAAATTTGTCTAATGCTACATGTGGCCCGTAATTGACAGATCCATAGGTTAGCAACATTATAAAAAGATTTGCACCGTACTTTTGCGTCAATGCTTTTTCCAAATAATCCTTTTTCTATTTACAAACGTTAATTTAAAAGTAAGAGGGAATTTGACTATGTGGAAGAGGAGGAGAAAGTGCGAACCTAAGACAGCTTCAACAATTTTGAGATCATGATATAGGAAAATAAAACACTAGCAAGTTACTCTAGTAGGCCGGCCCTAATCCAAACTGTTGCTCCTCTCTTTCTCCCCTCTCGCCTAGCCCCATCTTGTCGTAGCTCCCGATCTCTCTCCCCCAAGCCCTAGCTCACAATATTCTCTCCCTTAAGCCCATTTGGAGCCCTCTTCATGCGCTCTACTCAAGCGATCGTCAACACTCACACTCTCATCAAGCGATCGTCAATTGCTCGAGCGATTCTAAGCACAGTGGCCTCTCTTATGCTAAGCACCATCGCCGAAACCCAGAAATTTTCATCGTCTTCCCTCTTTGTGCGATCGATCGAGGGTCTTGCTTCTTCGTTGCCGTTACCGTCGCTCAAGCATCATCCGCTGAGAAAAACCTTGGGTTAGGGTTTCATCGATCTCATTTGAGTTCTAACTCTCGTATCTCGGTTGCTTTAAAGCCGTGGGGCCATGTCATGCTTTCGCTCACTGTGAAGCAGATTAGGGAGGCCTAATGACAAGTCCAACTTCATTGTTGATGGATTTGACTCCCCGCTCTCCAACAAAAAAAGGTCTATCCTTTTTTCTCTTCAAAAGGGGTTCTTCCTGATTTGCTTGAGCGTAGTGAATTTTCTTTCAATATCACCAAATTCAGATAAAGCATACCCTAAATGTCGAATTTGCTTGATGATCTTTTTTGTGTGGGGGAAACACGGAAAGGAGTTGTTTTTTCAAATATTCCTTAGCGCAAGGCAGTGATAAATAAGGTGAAGAGCTGAAAAAGTTTTGATTTTTCAATTGCACAACTATGAATTGTAGGTTTGAAATGAATCAGATTGGAGATTTTATTTTTTTAAATTCTTTGCTTTGTTCATCTGATTATCATCATGGTTTAAAAAGTTGGCATTTTTAATTTCATGATTATATGAAAAATAGAGCATATCATCAACGATCGTTGGCTTTGTAGGACTATTTGTAACCGTAAAGACCCATGCGAGGCTTAACTTCTGTTACATATTCCATTTGGTGATATATACTAGGATTTAGGAATTTAGGAATTAATTTCCTAAGCAAATTGAATCCTTATAAATCAGGACATCAATTGTGGTTGATGATGCCATGAGGCTAACAATTATGTGCTTCTATTTGGATTTTGGAAAATTCGTAATTAACATGTAATTGAATCAAATTCGTGATTGATATCGCGTTGGCTTGTTTTCTTTTCAAGCATGAAGAATTTTAATGCTCTACCTTCGTTTATTTTAATTACTTCTTTCTTTCTTAACTTATTTTTTTGACAAAAAAAGTAATGCTGGAAGTCCTACTCATGCTATATATCAATATATATGAGAAGAATTTACGTTACGCGACACATTTTACGAGATAAATGGGTTTCTCTAGTTTAACATTTTTAGTTAAATGGGGTTCTCTAGTTGATTTCTCTTTGTTTCTGATTAATTTAATTGGAATTTTGTTTGAATTTTGCAGGAAGAGAAGGTAAAAGTTATTCAAACCATGCTGTTTGTTGCTGGAATCAATACGTTGCTTCAGACCCATTTCAGCTGTCGGCTTTCGACAGTGATCGGAGGGTCGTTTATCTTCATCTTCCGACCCTTTCGATTTCTCAGTCACAGATTCGTTTACATTATTGACCCATATGAGGTTTGTTTTAAATCTCTCAGTGTGTTTATACTGTTTTTTAATCTCTAGAATCATTTTTGATTTATTTGTTGGGTTGATGTATTAGAGATTTGAGTACACTATGAGGACAATACATGGCGCTCTTATCACTGGATCGAGCTTGCAGATCCTTGTGGGGTTTTCGGGCTTGTGGAGGATTGTGGTAGGTATTCATTGTTTTGCTTTGTGAATTGCCTGGTTATTTTGGGAATTTCTTGCATTTGCAATCTCAGTTTCACCAAGTTATTGATCCTAAAAGTATTATGAAGCCTATCTGAATGTTTTTAATAGCAAAATTGGTGGTAAAATGTGTGTGTTTTCCTTTCCTCAAAATATATAGGTGTCGCATAACCAAATTTTGGGTGTGATTTATACTTCTGCACAACCTTCCCTCAATTTTTGATTTATTTGTTGGGTTGATGTATTAGAGATTTGAGTACACCATGAGGACAATACAGGGCGCCCTTATCACGTGATCGAGTTTGCAGATTCTTATGGGGTTTTTGGGCTTGTGGATGATTGTGGTCAGGTATTTGTTGTTTTGCTTTGTGAATTGCTTGGTTATTTGGGAAGTTCTTGCATTTGCATTCTCAGTTTCATCAAGTTGTTTATCCCAAAAATATTACGAGGGCTATCTGGATGTTTTTAGCAAAATTGGTGGTAAAATGTGTGTGTTTTCCTTTCCTCAAAAGATATAGGTGTCGCGTAACCAAATTTTGGGTGTGATTTATACTTCTGCACAACCTTCACTCAATTTTTCCCAAGCTGATAACTTTTCATGCTTTAAAGAGTGCTCTTTCATTGCTCTAGAATGCCATGTATTGATCTTTCATGCATAACTAAGTTCTTATATGCAGTGTAAGTTTTGGGACATCACTATTTTCTAGCTGATGCCCAGTTGTACAACATGCTTGCACATTCTGTGTAGCACATGCTTGTTATTAGGTAGACTATGAATGTACTGAATCACTTGTGATATAATTAGGAATCTATTTTAAATAGATGCTTTAACATTTCTAGGATATTGTATGCCATGGCTCATTTATTCTTTGGTTTTTACATGAAAAGTACATATAATGGTTTTTCATCCAAAGTTGCTTCAATCAGGACCAAATTCTTAAAAGATTCATCAACTGTTATCAGTTGCATCTAGAGGATGGAACCGTTATTAGAGCAAAGGTATCTTAACAAGATTGGGCTTTTAATCACATATGGAAGATATTGAATTTTTGTTTTAAAACTATTTTCCCCCCGACTTGATCATTTTCTACCAATCAACTTTGCAACACTGTGATATTTTGTAGGCCTTAAGACCCATGAGAATAAGTTAAATGCAATTACATTGTTTAGAAAAGTTTTTGAAAAAAGGGAGAAAAAGAGCGTTGAACAAGTGACGATGATGATTGTATGTATTATGCTCTGACTCATATACACATAATTTGCAATAGTGATAGTAAATACTTGGAAAATGATAGTTTGTCGACAAAAAAGCTTTCGACTAGCTATTTAAAAGTCTGTAATTTTGATGTGAATTGATGTGACTTGTGTATGTAAAACATGAATTATGCTTAGATAATTGCTTTGTTTCTTTTTTATGTTTATTATTTTTTAAGATTTGAAAGGCTTCTATTCACCTTCCAATTATCCCTTTTCACTTCTGTTACTTCTATATGCTTAATCCCTAATCAAAAATGTTTTGTTGGTGATTCAAAGGTACTACTCGGGTGTGATGGAATGCAATCCGTGGTGGCTCAATGCTTGGGACTTGCAGCTCCCATTAGTTCTGGCAGGTCAGCTGTCCAGGGATTGGCTATTTATTAAAAAGGCCACATGATGAAGAATGGGGTCCACCAATTCCTTTCAGATGGAAAAAGGGCTGGTATCATTCCTCTTAATGACAAATAGGTCTATTGGTTCTTTACCTTTTGTACTGCGCTAAGAGGTAAATCTCTCTCTTTCTCTATCGCATGCATGCATAGACATGCACAGACATGCATAGACACATGCATCCCCTTTTCTAATGACAAGGACTAGCTTATAGACCTGGGGGTAATTAAGTTTCGAAAGATTGCATTGAAAACTAACCTCCCCAACTGATCTACATATTGATCCCACACCAAACTTGAATGGTGGTGAGTATTTTCATGATTGAAGATATTGTATTACTAAAAACCAATGCGATTCTGAAAAAACAATCACTTTCTTTTTATAAGTAGAGTCGTCTAGTTGCACATGAAGTATTAACATTTTGTGGGTTAGGCGAGTGCAAGGGCAGCCCGGGCAGCGAATGTGGGTTAGGCAAGGAGGAATGGCACATCATATATAGCGGTAACATGTATAAAAACTACTTTTTATGGTTTATGTTCTTTTTCTAATTATTTTTATAATGTTTACACTCAAAAAACACACACTTATTAAATGTTTGTTGCACTGCAGAAACTAATTTTTACGGTTGTAGAGACCGTATGTTCTTCATGGGTCTGTGAGGGTCTATGTTTGTATCAAGCATGACGGCTCGCGTGTACACCATGGGGGACGATTACGTCTGGTTTTTGGAGGCCGATGATGAAGGGGGATGACTGATATGGAAAGGAAGCTTGTGCTCCGTCCACCACCGCCGGTCGACGACGAAGGGGCATGACTGAGAGGAACAGTGTTGTGTCCACCACAGCCATGCGTGTTGTTGTAACTCTATGTCAATACTTGTTTGTCATATGTAGTTAGTTAACTAATGTATGATATCAGCAACAATATGCAAATTTTGTAAAAAATTATGTCGCTTTAGTTTTTGAAAAAAGATGAGGACATAAAACTGGGTTATCTCGATGAATAATGAGTTTGAATAATATTATGTGTGTGTTCATCAGGATGTGTACAACTACTGCAGGAAGATTTGGAATAACTGCAGCCGCATATTTTTTTTTAATTTTTTACATTTTCTGCAATGTTTTATAGAAGTTGTAATAACTGTTAGACAACATTTTATAGAAGTTATAGAGATTTTTAAACAACTATTTAAACCAGTTGTAATAGAAGTTTGCACAATCTTTTATAAACATTGTAATATAAGTTTACACAACTTTTAAAGAAAGTTGTAATATTGCTTTACACTACTTTTATAAACGTTGTAATAAAAGGTTACACAACTTTTATTAAAAGTTGTAATAGAAGTTTACAAAACGTTTATTAAAAGTTGTAATATCTTTATACACAGCCTTTTCTAAACATTGTAATAAAAGTTTACACAACGTTTCAAAAAAGTTGTAATATTTATCAATTACAACGTTTGCTTACAACATGCAGAAAAGTGGTCGAAGAAGCTGACCCCATTACAACTTTGCATATTACAACTGTTACGAACTGATGGTCGGCCCAAAAAATGAAGGCCCAAATTGTTGAAGCCTAAGCGATAGGCTAGCCAAAACAAGAGCGAGCCAAAATGAGAAGCTCGTCGCTCGTCAGGCTGATCGAGAAGCTCGCCCTATAAATCGAGAGAGAGGCTTGCCCAACTAGTCAAGCGGGAATCTCGCCAGCCAAGCGTAGAGATCGATCGGCACGGCGAAGCTCGCTTTGACGACCTAGGCAGGAGGGTCGATCGGAGGAAGCTGGGGATGCCGAGCTCGGGCGCAAGCTCGATTCTCTATAAGGGCAACCCTCGACAACTAGGTAGTGATTCGGGATATAAATTGCATATTCCCCCCCATTTCTGGGCATTTTATGTGTATATCATGTTTATTTTGGCGTTGATAAGTGTGTTTTCGTGATATCGTGTATTATTAACGCCTAATCTCTTTTTATACATAAAATGTGTGTTTTATGGACTAATTTTTGCTCCCCGTATTTTTTAGGTACTTCTGGGATTTTTCTGGATTTTCTGAAATTTTTTCAGAATTTTTGGGAATTTTCAGCTATTTTTGGGGATTATATGGGGCAAGAAAATAGTTTCTGGAATTATAAAACAAAAAATAATAAAAATAATAAAACAGCCCGATTGGCGGGCCGGCCGGCCGGCCCGCGTTGCCGCAGCAGAATTTTAAAAAAGTCTTTTTTTATTCAGCGGGCCGGCCCGCAGTGGCCGGCCCGCTGTGTTCTTATTTTAAAAAAAAATTAACGAAAAAAAGCAGCGCGCGCACGGGCCGGCCCAGCGGCCGGCCCGTTTTGTTTTTTTAGCTGAATGCGCGCGCTCAATTGGTGCGGGCGGCGGGCTTTGATGCCCGATCTGACCCGCATCTCTTAATACACAGCCTGTATGTGAAAATTAGAAGGGGGCTGCGTTTTTTTTGCTTCTCTTCGGCTGTTTGAGTTTTTTTAGGGGGTTTCTTCTTTCCCATTAGGGCTAGGGCTAGGGCTTGGAGGTTGAGGAAGCTTGGAGCTTGGAGGAGCATTTGGGAGAGGAGGATTTTCATCTTGGAGTGACACTTGGGTGAAATTTCTCCAACCTCTTTGGTATTTGATTTAGGGTTTTGTATTGTAAATTGGATATTAATTTTGAGTAAAGATTACTCCTTTTCACCATGATTCTCTAATTTTGCTTGTGTGGTTGTGTTGTGTGATTGTTGTTGTTAGGTTGTAATTTTCATCTATAGAACAATTTCATTGTCTAATTTGTGTATGAAACTTGAGTTAACTTTGTTTATTGGAACCCTAAGGGGAAATCCAAGAAGAGGATAATCCTAGCGGACCCTCTCTAATGTGCTAAATTGATTATTACTCATGTGGGTTTCATTCATTACTTATTGCACCCCACTTGTTCGATGAAATGCAGTATTTTTCGATTGAGCTCCCTTAGCCGGGAGATCAATTGAGTTATATTTGGGATGAATTCTCACGTTCACGGCCTCATTTACATGCACTCCTCGTCGCTTGCCGATTCGGCTCTCCACCCCTAGCCACTTAGGATTGTAGATTCCACACATTTTCCGACACTTTTCCACCGTTAGCAAGGTGGATGTTTCACGCTTTATTTTTTCGTTATCGATCAATTTTGTGAATATAGAACGACTTGTCCTTGTGATCCGACCCGATACTCACCGGTTATTTTTATTGCATTGACACTCCTACGCTTGGGAGTGGAAGGCGTGCCCCGTGCGTGTATTTCCGTGTCAATCAATTGGCGTCGTTACCAGGGACAAAGGTTTCTATTATTAGCATTTTTTGATTGATTTTGAAAGTTTTAGTGTGATACTTCTATCTCTTAGTGTTGTGTCTTTCCGTTTATTTATTTTCCACTTATTGAGTCTTTTGGTTGTTTATTTTCATTTCCTTGGAAATTTTTTTTAAAACATGGCATCATCTTCAGATTTTTTCGATGTTGATTTGGAGGATATCCCACTTCCGCCATACTTTCATGGCTCGGAGTGGGAGAACCCTCATTTGCATATAAAAAAATTTGAAGAGTGGATGCATTCATGTCTTGGTGGGAATATCAGTGATGATTGCATATATTTTAGATTCTTTCCCTCTTCTTTACAAGATGATGCTAAACTGTGGTTTGATTCATTGTCTCTCGACTCACATTTTACTTGGTTATCATTTCAGGCTGAATTTCTCCGAGTGTTTTTGCCTATCTTTTTGGAGCAGGTACAGGGGCGGCAGGCCATAGAGCATATAGCGAGCTTTATCCAGGCTGAGTGGGAGGCCTACCATCAAGCTTGGCAGAGGTTCACTGATTTGGTGCTTGCGTGCCCACACCAGAGCTTTCACGAGGATCATCTTCTGCAGATCTTCTACACAGGATTATCGCCATCTAGGAGGGATTTTGTGCAGATGAGTTACGGTGGGGAGTTCTTTGATTATTCGACTGAGGATTCATGGTTGTACCCGAGGGACCTTGCAGAGTGCGAGCGGACTGCGCCATCTGGAGAGCCGTCACTTGGATATGACGATGATGGCCAGTCCTTGGTTCCATTTCAGGAGACAGAGCAGCGGGTCCAGTGTCAGCTTGAGGAGCCACCTTTTGGCTCTTTTTCTTGCGACCCCATGGGATACAGAGCAGATCAGGAGGATGGGTTGCAGGAGAGCCATGTAGAGGATATTGACAGATTATATATTGAGGAGTCTGAGGAGATAGATGATGGAGTGTGTGTCGACCACGACGGTGACACGATGCATTTTCACTTTGAGGTTGAGGATGAAACGGATGTGCATGATGGCCAAGAGCAGATTGAGGACACCATGGAGCCTGAGCCACAGTCTACTTCAGAGTTAGCTTCACATGTCGAGGCGGTTGAGTACTTAGGGAGGATGAATGAGATTAATTATTTCTGGGATGACGAGGATGGGGCATGCTTGGATTTGCCTGAGACATGTCTACCTCCAGTCATGTCACTGATGTCACTTCCCTCGCCTCGGGATGTGCACTTGCCAGTCATCGAGGAGATTTGTCAGGAGCAGTTGCCATTTGTGGGAAGTGTCGTCGAGATAGTTGATAGTGATGTCGAGGAAGAGGATAGCGACGGGGATTGCGAGAGGGTATATATTGAGCCCGAGCTTCCTCCTACTCCAGTTTTCTCTCTGCAGCCACTTCCACCTCCTCCTGAGGCCGTGCATCATCCCGAGCCTAGCATCACATTTCAGGGAAGTTTCCATCTTTCTTTTTCCTCCACCCCCGAGTCAAATTATTTAATTCCATATCATAATGATTCAGATTGTCGTCATTTGATCGTAAATTCTTTTATTCATTTCGATGACCCATTTTGGCAAGTTTTTCACTTGGACGGGCGCTCTCGCCCAATTATTTTTGACACGACCTATCTCCCTCATTTGGCAGGAACCCATCACAAGGAGATGCTTGGGGTTGTGTCGCTTGCCATTAATGCCCGCAATGGAGGTAGGCCATTGGACGTGGCGACGCTCACGGAGGATCGTAAGGATATGATCGAGCAGTTGCCACCGCCGTTATACATCCGAGATCCGCCATTTGCCACGGTGTGTTCTTTCCAATAGTGTAAATAAATAAATGTTTTATTTTAGTACTTTCGTATGCTTTTCTTTTCTTTTCTAGGATCTTTTGCCGAGATCTAATACTCTTCTAACATTGAGGACGATGTTTATTTTAAGTTGGAGGGAGAGTGTTAGAATCTTTAGAATTGTTAGGATTTTGGGTAAAATTTTTTTTGAGATACCTCCATGTTTCCATCACCCAATGAACTTCATTGCATATCATTTTTGTCCTCCTTGCCCCTATGCCGCTTGCTTTGTGCTTAGTCCCTACATGCTTTCATGCTATGCTATGCTTTCGGATTATCATTTTGGTATCAAATTCATCGATGTTTGATTGGCGTGTTTTCATTTCTTTTCCAATTTGGAGTCAAATGCTAATATGCCATGTATGAAGCTATTTTATACGTCGTGATATCTCTTTGAAATAATTTGGGAATAGTTTGGTGTAAGTGATTGCATGTGTTGGGATGAATGATGTAGTTTTTGATTGGATTGGAGGTGGCCAATTTGTTATGCTTTGTTTTCTCCTAAGAAGTGGGTGGATGCGTTGATAATTCATGTTGGAGAATGAAAAAGAGAGTTATATAAGTGAATGGTTTTCCTAATCAAATTGAGCAGCCGGTACCCCACGAAACATTGGGGAGGAAGCCAAAAATGAGATTTAGGGGATCATTCCATCCCTTTGCCTATATAGCGTTATCGCGTGTATGCAAAGGAGGCGGTGTTTGCATTTCATAGCATTATCGCGTGAATGCAAAACATAAACATCAAAAACAAAAAAAAAGAAGGAAAACGAAAAGAAAAAGAAAAATGAATGAAAAAAATGAAAGAATAAGCAACATGAGTGATGCAATCTCATCTCCCACAACTTAGAGGAAATTCTTTTGCTTTGGCCATTTTCATGAAAGTTAGAAACTATGTCGTTGTGATATATCCCGATAAATGCGATACGGTGCTTATTTCCTTACTTTTCTTGGAATTGGATTAAAAAGAATGTCATTTGTTGTTTATTTTCATACATTTGGTATATTGGCTTTGAAATCAATTGGAAATACTATTTTGTGTATGCCATGATGATATCGTGAGTGTTGGTGCATGTTTTCCCATTTAATCCGAATTTTTCGCATATTTTGCTAGGGACTAGCAAAAAGCTAGTTGGGGGGGTGTGATTCGGGATATAAATTGCA
This sequence comes from Scilla litardierei, assembly GCA_030789695.1. NCBI lineage: Eukaryota > Viridiplantae > Streptophyta > Magnoliopsida > Asparagales > Asparagaceae > Scilla > Scilla litardierei. The sequence continues at coordinate 99,532 of JAULAV010008857.1, forward strand.
TATTTCCCCATATTTCTGGGCATTTTATGTGTATATCATGTTTATTTTGGCGTTGATACGTGTGTTTTCGTGATATCGTGTATTATTAACGCCTAATCTCTTTTTATACATAAAATGTGCGTTTTATGGACTAATTTTTGCTCCCAGTATTTTTCAGGTACTTCTGGGATTTTTCTGGATTTTCTGGAATTTTTCAGTATTTTTGGGAATTTTCAGCTATTTTTGGGGATTATTTGGGGGCAAGAAAACAGTTTCTGGAATTTTAAAACAAAAAAATAAAAAACATAATAAAACAGCCCGATTGGCAGGCCGGCCCGCTGGCCGGCCCGTGTTGCCGCAGCAGAATTTAAAAAAAAGTCTTTTTTTATTCAGCGGGCCGGCCCGCAGTGGTCGGCCTGCTGTGTTCTTATTTAAAAAAAATTAACGAAAAAAAGCAGCGCGCGCACGGGCCGGCCCAGCGGCCGGCCCGTTTTGTTTTTTTAGCTGAATGCGCACGCTCAATTGGTGCGGGCGGCGGGCTTTGATGCCCGATCCGACCCGCATCTCTTAATACACAGCCTGTATGCGAAAATTAGAAGGGGGCTGCGTTTTTTTGCTTCTCTTCGGCTGTTTGAGTTTTTTTAGGGGGTTTCTTCTTTCCCATTAGGGCTAGGGCTAGGGCTTGGAGGTTGAGGAAACTTGGAGCTTGGAGGAGCATTTGGGAGAGGAGGATTTTCATCTTGGAGTGACACTTGGGTGAAATTTCTCCAACCTCTTTTGTATTTGATTTAGGGGTTTGTATTGTAAATTGGATGTTAATTTTGAGTAAAGATTACTCCTTTTTCACCATGACTCTCTAATTTTGCTTGTGTGGTTGTGTTGTGTGATTGTTGTTGTTAGGTTGTAATTTTCATCTCTAGCACAATTTCATTGTCTAATTTGTGTATGAAACTTGAGTTAACTTTGTTTATTGGAACCCTAAGGGGAAATCCAAGAAGAGGATAATCCTAGCGGACCCTCTCTAATGTGCTAAATTGATTATTACTCATGTGAGTTTCATTCATTACTTATTGCACCCCACGTGTTCGATGAAATGCCGTATTTTCTGATTGAGCTCCCTTAGCCGGGAGATCAATTGAGTTATATTTGGGATGAATTCTCACGTCCACGGCCTCATTTACATGCACACCACACGAGTCCTCCTTGTTGCTTGCCGATTCGGCTCTCCACCCCTAGCCACTTAGGATTGTAGATTCCACACGGATACACGAATTCTATTAATTTGGTTGAATAGAAATAACTCAATGACTTCTCTTTTTGGGAGAAATTCATCGGAAGATGCCTTCGTAGGGATTAAAGCGCAAAATCGATAAAGTTGTTATTAAAACAATAATCTTTTAAATAAGAGAAGTACTTCCTTTTGGGAAGACCAAAACTCACCCTTGTGGGGGTGATCACCAACTCATTCATAAGCTTTTGGAATATGAAAGAGAGGATTTTAAATTAAGATTATAGTTTTAAAAACGTGAAAGCGATAGCATTAGAATTCAACCAAATTAACACAAAACATGTTTTCTAACTACGCCATATCATGCACAAATAAAATTTAGCTACTCATTTTGAAAGTAAAAGAGATTATAATGATTGAAAACATGATTTTATTTATAAGAAAAGAGACTTGAAAGTTAGACAAATAAGTTGGAGAAAATATCACCGCTTTTACACCCTTCAAGCTTTGCACATGAAACTTCCCTTTCTTCCTTCAAAAATCCTATGAAAGCTCACTCAAAATACTCTCTCTATAATCAGAAATACATAGGATAAAACTCTCCAAAATCTGATGCTAATAGCTCAAGGAAAACACCTATTTATAGGCTTTACACACTTCATGGAGTTTAATGTATTTGGCTCTTCATCTTCCCCATAATCAATGTAAATAAAACTCCAAAAACCCTTCAAATTCTGTCCCTTGAGCTGCTGGTCATGAATATAAGATGAAGAGTCACATTCAGCTTCAAATTCTGATCAAAATCAAGTCCAAATTCATCAAAATCCATCAAGAAACGCATCCAATACACTTTAAAGAACATTGCGGGTCTGTCTTTTCAACTCTGGGTCGGATCCGCACCCGCAACCCGCATCAAAACCCGCACGCACCAGCTGTGAATGAAGAAGTCGGGTCGGGTCGAAATCGGACCCGCTGAGAGCCCAGCGCCTGCTCCTAGCGGGCGCTGCTTGCGTTCGAAGCGGGGAAAGCCCCGCTCATTTGAGCGGGGTCCGCTTCTACTGCGCGCGCGTTTTTTTTTCCGCAGCCTGAAGCGGCCCGCATGAAGCGGGCCGGCGTGTGCGCACGGGCCGACCAAGCGGGCCGGCCCGTTGGGGGTTTTAATATTTTTTTAATTTCTTTTTAATTTCTCTTTTGAATTGATTTACTTCCGAAAATTGTAGAAAATTCTCCCGGTCTCCGAAAAATATGAATGAACAGCCGTTGGGATCATGGGCTCTAGCTCTAGCCCTGAAAAATATAAAGAAGCACAAATTAGTTTACAAAAATTAATAATTGTGCAAACTATGAGATTATGCTCTAATATTATATGATTTTCTGAATATAACCATACTAGAGCTATTTTAGCACTTACGTATGCACAAATTGGGGTCTAATAAGGGGGAAATAATGTAATATTATGCTGAAATCAGAAGGCATGCCCCATGCGCGTATTTTCGTGTCAATCAGGTAGCTCATAAATATCTCTGACCAAGTGACGTGGGGCCACCTACGCCTCCAATTAATGCCTAAGGTTAAAGACGAGAACTGATGGCCGCCCGTCGTGTCCCCATTATTAAGGCGGTGCTAAAATATCTCTGACACTCTCATAGACCCATCGCATCCCGATTAATACTCCAGCAAAGCGCCAGCTGGACCCCAGCTAAGCAGAAGCAACAGCTGATTGGACGACGATCAACCGAGTCTCCCTACTATAAATACTCCCCTCCATCCATTAACGAGTGGGTTAGTTGGTAGAAATAAAAAAACTCTCATTTACACATTAGGCTGGATATCGTCCACATATCTGTGCCTTCCACGCAAGCTTGCCACGTTAGGTTGCTCTACACTAAGATCGGCCAGTGTGTCCTGCCTCCTTCTAACAAGTCTCTTACTGAATTTACCATCGGAGAGTCCACGGGTTGACAGTCACCCCAGCCTTTCTGATGGGCTACTCATTGTGCAGGAAGATCGGCCACTCTTCCAAGCAGTCGACGACCTTCGAGCGATCTTGAATCTGGCGTTTAGCCTCTTCTAAGACCCAATTAACATGTTATCTCCGTACCATTGATTCCCCTTTGTATAAATCTCATTGTTAGGGGGATTTGACCTGCAACAATTGGCGTCGTCTGTGGGAACGAAGGGTTACACTCATGTCTAGCTCTGCACATACTCGTAACAATTCCCGCCATGGCAAGTCGCCTGACGTCACCCTACCACCTCCTCCAAGAAAGCTGGGACGACTCGAGGCATTGATCAATAACACTCTTAGGCTGCCCTTGGCCGAAGAGCCTCGTTCTCACGGAAGGACCCCCGCTAGATCTGCCCCTTGAGGGGTCGATGGCTGTCATATAGGCCGCGGCATGCAACGTCCATGCGAACTTCACGGCCTTACCCAAGCTGATGGAAGACGGGGTCACCGCCAGATCTGTGGGGCCCCTCTCCACCCGAAGGCTCCCCTAGACCCCTGAATATGAGGCGTGACCTCCTCCCCCAGTTCGAAGAGGAAGTCGCCGCTCGATAAAGGCAGCTCGACGTGGAAGATGTTGTTTGACCACGACAGCTGACCATCGCCGTGAGGGAGAGGCTCTGAAAGGGGAGCCGAGGAGTCCCTTATGAGACGGCCCAGGGAGTACGAAATATCCCTAGGCCAAATCTCGTTGCTGAAAGTCATCGATGTGGGAGGTTACGGACCCCGAGACAAGAAGAACTCCTGCATCGGAGCAGAAGCCCCCGTCGGTCAGGACGCCGTTCTCCTAGGCGTAATGATCACCAAGCGAGGGATTGAGGCAAACCCTGACAAGATATCCGCCCTCATCAATATAAGTGAGCCGAGGAAGATCAGAGACTTACAAAGACTGAATGGGCATATCGCCGCCCTGAGGATATTCTTATCAAAGTCCATCGAGAGGTTCCTCCCATTCATTAAAGTCTTGCAGAAGGCCCTCAGTATGAAGAAAAGGGCGAGAAAGAAAGTCGAGTAGGACGACTCTTGCACCCAAGCCTTTGGCGAGCTGAAAGCTTATCTGCAAAGCACATCGTTGCTAGCAAAGCCAGAGGAAGGAGAGCGGCTTGGCCTCATTTAGCCGCCACAGAGGAGGCCATCAGCTCGGTCCTAATCAAAGAAGATGTAGGCACCCAGAGGCCTTTCTACTATACCAGCCGAGTGCTCCGGGAGGTAGAAACCCGATATACCCCTATATAGAAGTTCGCCTGCTGCTTAACCCTGACAGCAAGGAAGCTCCGACCCTACTTCCAGTCGCATACCGTCCTAGACTACACCAACTCTACGCTCGAGAAGAATCTGAAGAGGTTGGAGAGATCGGGCCGGATGCTGAATTGGAGCATTGAACTTAGCAAGTTTGACATCGTCTACAAGCCCAAGGCGACGATCAAGGGTCAGGCACTGGCGGACTTCGTAGCAGAATGCACGGTCGAAGAGCTTGTTGGAGCTTCGTCGGATGTTCAACCGGGCACGAAACAACAGAAGCATGCCATCAAGGACACCCCCTCAATATCCCCCAGATTCGAGGGAGAGCGATGGATCATCCACGTAGATGGATTGGCCACGGTCTCGAAGAGCAGAGCCGACATCGTGCTAGAGATCCCCAAAGGGAGCTTGCTGGAGTATGCACTCTGCTTCAATTTTTCAGCGCCCAACAATGTGGTGGAGTACGAGGCCGCCCTCAAAACTCTACCGAGCACTTGGGGCAACAAATGTGCTGCTGATTAGCGACTTGAGGCTAGTCGTCCAACATATACAAGGCAGCTTGAAGCTAGGGAGGACCTGATGAAGCGTTATCTAAAGTGTGCCAGGCCAAGCTTCAAAAGTTCAAAAGAGTGGAGATCCAGCATCGCCCCGATCGAATAATCTCTGGGCCGACGCACTCTCAAAGTTGGCATCTTCTTCTTCGGCCGAAACAGGAAAGGCCATCTACGTCAAGAGCCTGCTGACACCAAGTATTGAAGAAGGCGAGCTGATATGCGTTGACCAGGAGCCAACGTGGATGAGGCCGATCATAACAAACTTGGAGACCGGGGCCTTGCATGGAGATCAGCTAGAAGCACAGACGATTGAAAGACATGCCTTGATGTTCGTGATCTTAGACGGTGAGCTTTATCAGAAGCATCACGTGAGAAACAACGTTTTGCCTTATTTGAAATGTCTTGGGCCTACCAGAGCTGAGCAGTTAGTACGTGAGATACATGACGGTCTCTACATGAATCATTACGACGGCCGCATCATAGCACACAAGGCGATCCGTCAGGGCTATTACTTGACAACCATGTTGGACGATGTGACCAAAATGTCAAGCGGTGCGAGGAGTGCCAAAGATTCTATAAGCATACCACTGCCCTGTCGACGGACCTGATTCCGATCATTAGCATGGTCCCGTTCACCAAATGGGGCCTCGACATCCTCAGACCATTCATGCATGTGTCAGGAGGAAGAAAATACCTCGCCATGCCATTGATTACTTCATCAAATGGATCAAGACAGAGCCACTAGCGTGCATCACTTGAAGGATATAAAGAACTTCATCTGGAAGTCCATTATATGACACTTTGGGATACTGTAACGACTGCTTTTCATGTATCGGGATTTATTATAATATAATATATGTTTTGGTGGATTTTCTCCTCATGTGTGGTTTTCGTCTCCGTAGCTCTCATTTTCGATCGATTCGTCATATTTTCTCGTTTCTTCCTTAGGATTGTCGATTTCGAAGTATGTCATTCATGACGGGCTTCATAACGGTCGTATCTTACTATTAGATCAAGCCTAGGAGTCTTAGGAATCGATCCCGGGGCCCCGCGCTCCGTATCGGAACTTTTGGTGCTCATTAGCCGGTATAAGAAGGGGCACCGACCGACTAGATGACGATCCAGTCGGTCGGCAATCCTTCTTGGACCGACTAGTTGGCTTCAGGAGTTACTGTTTATCGTTAGTCGGTCTAAGAACGTTGGTTGACCGACTAGGTTGCAAACTAGTCGGTCGGCAATGCTTCTTTAATCGACTAACACATCATCTAAATTTTAGTATCAGTTACTGTTTACTCTTAGTCGGTCTAAGAACGTTCATCGACCGACTAGATGTTAAACTAGTCGGTCAGTATTTGTTCATGGACCGACTAATTCTAAATCCTATTTTCGTTCAGAAGTTACTGTTTGCACTTAGTCGGTCTGCGTTGGTCGACCGACCGACTAGTTGCCAAACTAGTCGGTCAGTGGTTGCTCTTTGACCGACTAATCTGTGTTAAAACCCTAATTTCTGGGCAGCCGCCAGCCCATCCTATTTATACCCCTCCCAAACGTTTTCTTCTTCCTCCACTCGACCCAAAACCCTAAAATCTCCCCCATTGAGCCCTCATCTTCCTCCAAGCCCTATTCCTTCTTCCCAAGCCCTAGATTCATCATCTAAACCCTCCATCAACTCTATCTACCTCTCATCTTCCCCAAAATCTCATCAAATCCCCAAAATCCCCCAAAAACCCTAACTCTCCAAACTTCTCCATTTGTTTCCAGATCTGATCCTAGGGTTCTCCGGAGTGTTTCTTCCGCCTCCTCTCGGTAAGAAATCGATCTCTTGACGTTTTTATAACCTATTTGTATTTTTATGAAACCCTAATGAAATTTCATGTTGTTTGATGATTGTTTCCCCATAACAGCGATTTCCCCCGTAGTTAGCATCTGCGAGACGAACCTTCGTGATCGTCATTCCCGGTGCTAGGCAAGTGAAACTTGCCACTTAGGGTTTAGGCCATGTTTTAGGCCATTTTGCTTGTTGTAGGCGTGAAAGAGGCTAGGCGGCAAAATGATACTCGCCTAGGCACAAAATTGGGGGACTAGCTTGACAACGAAGCTAGTTCCGACATTTAGCATGTTGCACAATTACCATGTCATGTTTACTTTCCATTAACGGTACGCAAATTAATTGTCATGTCATTGCATCCTTTAAGTGTTTCCGTGAATGCGTAGCTTCGCTACAATGCTTGTGTTCCTGGCTCGTGTTCCAGAAGCGGGCCATGTGTTGGTTGATAGCCAATGCCCGAATTGCTTGTTTCCGGCTAGGTGCACCCCTACGCCAAATGTTTAAGAATGCGAGCTCATGTGCGGGGCAACCCCGGCTCACTTGCTGAGCTCATGTGCGGGGACCCTGGCTCCATTACGTGTGGGTATTGGGGGTAAGAGTTAAGCGGCCAATCAACTGGGAGTCTGCCCGATCAGTAACTGCAGTGGTAAGGCGTAAACTCTGGGTTTTGGGGTAGTGTTAAGCGGCCAATCAGCGTGAATGTGAAACCATTCAGCTGTAAGGCGTAAACATCTACAAACAACGTGAATAGTGAATTGATTGAGATTGATAGTAGCTTGGCTACTCTTGTCTTTTTCCGATGATTGTTCTCTTGTACAAATTGTCTTGCCATGTCTTGATTGTGCACTCATGTTAAAACTGCCATGTCATGCATACTATAACTGCTAGGTTGCTAGTTGCCTTACTTTCAGTTTCCTTGCCCAAGTCTTTTAGACTTGCTGACATGTGCCCATTTACTCTTTTGGGTGACACATGTTAGATCCTGAGCCTGAGTACCTTGTTGAGGACGAGGTGTTTGCTGACGCCGAGCCCGAGCTTGTGTTTGACGGGGAGTACGTGGACACTGGGGACCAGTCCTAGTGTCTTCGTTGTGTTTTACTTTTATTTTGACAGTTGTTTTGTTATCGGTGCGTAGCACCTATACTTTGTTATGTTGTTGCTTTTGTTAGCCTTGTTCTGGGCCTTTAGACTCTTTCTTTTAGCCTGGTGGCTTTTCTGGATGTTGGACTTATTTTCATGTTGGACAATTTATGAGATGTGAGATTTTATTCCAGTCTCTCCTTGTGTTATTATTGTTATTCCGTTGTGGTTACAGGGACCTGCTTATGTTTTATTGACGCTTATCGGGTTTGGGGCTTCACAGCTCCACTCTCGTGCGGACCTTTTCACGTCTCGCCTCCATTTTAGGGAAGCGGGTCGTGACAGGTTTTGTTGGTGGCCCATGCAGGTCCTTCTGTAACTGCGATGTTTGGAATGACGATAATAATATTAGAATGTCCAATAAATTAAGTTCGACTTCTGAGTCATAAGCTATGAGTCTAATCTGATTCGTTTTCTGTGTCACTAGATGGCAGGAAGACGATTCACCCGTGGTGGGGGTAGTGGTGTGCTCCCTCATGATGAGGAGCCTGAGCGGGAACCCACCAACGGTGAGATGATGCGGATGATACTGCAGATGATGCAAGTGCAGCAGGGCGTGCTCCTGCAAGTCCAGAATGCTCCACTTGCTCGAGCTGACTGGGCTCTTCCGGATGCCCCTCGCTCTGAGCCGGGAGCGAAGCAATTTCGGGAGCTGGGTCCCGCTTATTTTGATGGGTCTGAGGGTCCTCTGGCTGCCGATGAGTGGATTCGGAACATCGAGGACAATCTGAAGATGGCCAAGATCACCCTGGCTGGATGGGTTGATTTGGCGAAGAGGCAACTCAAGGATAATGCTCAAAATTGGTGGGATGCGGAAGAGAAGATGTTGGTGGAGCCGATAGCTTGGGCTACCTTCAAGGCCAGATTTGAGGGTGAGTTCTTCCCGAAAGTTGCCAGGGAAGAGATGCTGCAGCGTTTTATCGATTTGAAGCAAGGGAGCTCGTCGGTGGACCTATATCACCAAGAGTTCATGAGGCTGAGTCGGTTTGCACCAAAGATGGTGCAGGACGCTGAGGAGAGAGCGCAGAGGTTCCTGCAGGGACTTGCTTCGGAGCTCCAGAGTTTTGTGACCTCTTCTGACCGGGAGTCTTATCAGAAGGTTCTGGTAGCAGCCAAGAGGCAGGAGCTGCTCGTGAACCAGAGGAGGGGGTTTGTTGTTGGTGCTGGGAAGAGGCCTGTGGAACAGGCAAGAGCTGTGGTTAGACCTGGATTCAGGCCTAATCAGTCTGCTCAGTTTAAGAGGCCAGGAGGGCCTATTCTGAAGACTTGCCATTTCTGCGGCAAGCCTGGCCACATCAAGGATCAGTGTCGGATGTTTTTGGGCCAGTGTCTGGTTTGTGGTGATGCTTCCCATGTCGCAAAGGATTGTCGGCATGCGAATCAGCTGCGGAGGGCACCTGTTGCAGCACAGACGTTGCAGCAGCAAGCGTCTGTTCCTGTTGGACATGGAGCAGCTCTTGTTCCGCAGGGGCAGGCTTTTCGGCAGGCTGTTCCGCCGAGGAGGCAGGCTTTTCTGATGACCGCTGCGGAGAGCGAGGCTGTGGATGAGGTTATCGCAGGTAATCCTCGATCTAGCTGTTACTTTCCTAGCTGGTTTTGATTGTTAGATTATGTTGTTTGCTTGAACATGGTTGTTTGCTAGACTAGGGTTTGATTGTTAATTGTTTGTTAGGTGTGGTTTTGGTTTGCACATTTCCTGCACGAGTCCTCTTTGACTCCGGTGCATCGATGTACATTATTTCTCGGAGCTTCGTGGAGAGGCATTCCTTGTCGACGTCCCCTCTTCCCAAGAGTTGGAATATTGTTACAGGGAATGGCGTGGTCTCGGTGCATCGTGGTTGCAATTCTTGCTCGTTGGTGGTTTGTGGACATGAGCTTTTCGCTGATTTCATTGTCCACGACATCATCAACTATGATGCAGTTCTTGGGATGGACTGGCTTGCGAGCTTCTATGCTACGATCGACTGTCGGAGAAAGAAGGTGGTGTTCGAGATTCCCGGACATCCAGTATTTGAGTTCAGTCGTGGTAGCAGTTCGCTTGGTCCTGTCAGATTTCGGGCCAGGCCGGTGGAGGTTGTGGCTATGCAGATGGAGCTGGAGTGGCCAGCTGTGGTGTGAGATTTTGGCGACGTCTTTCCTGAGGAGATGTCTGGTTTGCCGCCTGATCGAGCTTTAGAATTTTCTATCGATCTCGTTCCAGGTGCGCAGCCGATTTCGAAGGCGCCGTATCGTATGGCACCCGCTGAGTTAGAGGAGTTGTGAAAGCAGTTGGATGAGCTTTTGCAGAAGGGTTATATTAATCCTAGCGTGTCTCCGTGGGGAGCACCGGTGTTGCTGGTGAAGAAGAAGGATGGTTCGCGTCGCATGTGCGTGGACTATCGGGAGTTGAATGCGGTGACCATTAAGAATAAATACCCGTTGCCTCGCATCGATGATATTTTTGATCAGCTTGGAGGTTCGAGGGTGTTTTCTAAATTGGATTTGAGGAGTGGTTACCATCAGTTGAAGGTGAAGAAGGGAGATGTTCCGAAGACAGCGTTCAGGACGAAGTATGGACACTATGAGTTTGTGGTTATGCCTGTCGGCGTAACTAACGCGCCCTCAGTTTTCATGAATCTGATGAACCTGATTTTCTACGACTTTTTGGATAAGTTTGTCGTTATCTTTATTGACGACATTCTGATCTATTCGAAGTCAGAGGAAGAGCATGCCTCGCACTTAAGGACGGTGTTGGAGATCTTGAGGAAGCATCGGTTGTATGCTATGTTTTCAAAGTGCGAGTTTTGGCTGGATAGAGTTGCTTTTCTCGGGCATGTGGTGACCGGAGATGGTATTTCAGTGGATCCCGAGAAGATTAGGGCCATCAGAGAGTGGCTTGTTCCGTTGTCTGCATCTGAGATTCGGAGCTTCCTTGGACTTGCTGGTTATTATCGGCAATTCATTAAGGACTTTTCTCGTATTGCTGAGCCGATGACCAGGTTGACGCGGAAGGATGTTGCTTTTGTTTGGTCGGGTGATTGTGAGGGTGCTTTTGGTATTCTGAAGGAGAGGTTGACGACTGCCCCTATTCTTGTCGTGCCTGATCGCAGCGGTGGATTTGAGATCTTTTGCGATGCTTCTGGCAAGGGTCTCGGTTGTGTGTTGCATCAGCATGGGCACGTTGTGGCATATGCGTCTCGTCAGCTTAAGGTTCATGAGAGGAATTACCCGACGCATGATTTGGAGTTGGCTGCCGTTGTGTTTGCTCTTAAGATTTGGAGGCACTTCTTGCTGAGTGAGAAAGTGAAGATTTTCACCGATCACAAAAGCTTGAAGTACATTTTCACTCAGAAGGAGCTCAACATGCGACAGCGTCGATGGTTGGAGCTTATGGCGGATTATGAGATTGATTTGCAGTTTCACCCTGGCAAGGTGAATGTGGTTCCGGATGCTTTGAGTAGGCTTCCAGCGGTGATGGTTTTGACTTCGCAGTGGAGATTGCGGCAGGATTTTTGCGGGTCTGGTGTGGAGATTGTTCTTCCTGGGGAGGCTTCGTCGTTGATGTACATGCAGGTACAGTCGACGATCGTGGATCGGATTAAGGCTGGCCAGGCTGAGGATCCGAAGCTGGTGAAGATTCGGGAGCAGGTGGAAGCCGGTCTGCGGACTGACTTTTTGATTCATGAGGATGGCTCGCTGAGGTTCGGAGCCAGGTTGTGTGTGCCGGCTGGGGATATTAGAGAGGAGTTGATGGTGGAGGCACACAGTTCGCCGTATTCTGTGCATCTTGGTGGCACCAAGATGTACCAGGATCTTCGTCTGAATTATTGGTGGCATGGCATGAAGAGGAGTGTGGCTCGGAGTGTAGCCAAGTGCTTGGTTTGCCAGCAAGTGAAGGCGGAGCATCAGCGTATGGCCGGGTTGCTACAACCGCTTCCGATTCCAGAGTGGAAGTGGCAACACATCACTATGGATTTCGTGACTGGACTACCTCGGAGTCCGAAGCAGAATGACGCGATTTGGGTGATCGTAGATCGATTGACCAAATCCGCGCACTTTATTCCATTCCGAGTGGGACAGTCTACTGAGGTGCTAGCAAGGAGATATATGGAGGTAGAATTCTTTTACTCTCCGTTTTATTTCCTTTTCCTAGTTTGGATAGTGATGTAACGTGAAATCGTGTAGGAGGTTGTGCGACTTCATGGAGTCCCCGTGAGTATCGTGTCTGACAGAGACACGAGGTTCATATCTCAGTTCTGGTAGAGTTTGCAGAAGAGCTTGGGTACGCGTCTGAGTTTCAGCACGGCGTACCATCCGCAGACGGATGGCCAGTCCGAGAGGACGATTCAGATTTTGGAAGACATGCTGAGGGCGTGCATGTTGGATTTCAAGGGTTCGTGGGAGGACCATCTACATCTGGTAGAGTTCTCTTACAACAACAGCTTCCAGGCGAGTATTGGCATGGCGCCTTTCGCCGCTCTTTATGGGAGGAAATGTCGATCGCCATTGAGTTGGGATGACGTTGGTGATCGGGAGCTGTTGGGACCTGAGATGACCGTGGAGGCCGTGGATATCGTCAGGAATATTTGGGAGAGGTTGAGGATTGCTCAGGACCTTTTTAAGCATTGGGCGGATGCTAAACGTCGTCCTTTGGAATTTCAGCCGGGCGACCATGTGTTCTTGAAGATTTCCCCGAATCGTGGTGTGATTCGTTTTGGGAAGCGAGGGAAGTTGAGCCCGCGATACATTGGACCATTTGACATTTTTGAGAGGGTTGGCGAGGTAGCTTATCGCTTGGCCTTGCCGCCATCTTTGGAAGGAGTTCACAATGTTTTCCATGTGTCGCAGCTTCGTCGATACATTAGCGATCCATCTCATGCTGTGGATTTTTCGGAGATTACCGTTCGCCCCGATATGACGTATGGCCAGCTTCCAGTGCAGATTCTGGACAGGCGTCAGAAATCGCTTCGGAACAAGATTGTCAATCTTGTGAGGGTAATGTGGCGACATGGCTCACCTGGAGAGTCTACTTGGGAGAATGAGGATGAGATGCGAGAGCGTTTCCCACTTTTGTTTCCGGACGCGTGAGTGTTTGGAAATTCCGAGGACGGAATTTTTCTTAAGTTGGGGAGGATGTAACGACTGCTTTTCATGTATCGGGATTTATTATAATATAATATATGTTTTGGTGGATTTTCTCCTCATGTGTGGTTTTCGTCTCCGTAGCTCTCATTTTCGATCGATTCGTCGTATTTTCTCGTTTCTTCCTTAGGATTGTCGATTTCGAAGTATGTCATTCATGACGGGCTTCATAACGATCGTATCTTACTATTAGATCAAGCCTAGGAGTCTTAGGAATCGATCTCGGGGCCCCGCGCTCCGTATCGGAACTTTTGGTGCTCATTAGCCGGTATAAGAAGGGGCACCGACCGACTAGATGACGATCCAGTCGGTCGGCAATCCTTCTTGGACCGACTAGTTGGCTTCAGGAGTTACTGTTTATCGTTAGTCGGTCTAAGAACGTTGGTTGACCGACTAGGTTGCAAACTAGTCGGTCGGCAATGCTTCTTTAACCGACTAACACATCATCTAAATTTTAGTATCAGTTACTGTTTACTCTTAGTCGGTCTAAGAACGTTCATCGACCGACTAGATGTTAAACTAGTCGGTCAGTATTTGTTCATGGACCGACTAATTCTAAATCCTATTTTCGTTCAGAAGTTACTGTTTGCACTTAGTCGGTCTGCGTTGGTCGACCGACCGACTAGTTGCCAAACTAGTCGGTCAGTGGTTGCTCTTTGACCGACTAATCTGTGTTAAAACCCTAATTTCTGGGCAGCCGCCAGCCCATCCTATTTATACCCCTCCCAAACGTTTTCTTCTTCATCCACTCGACCCAAAACCCTAAAATCTCCCCCATTGAGCCCTCATCTTCCTCCAAGCCCTATTCCTTCTTCCCAAGCCCTAGATTCATCATCTAAACCCTCCATCAACTCTATCTACCTCTCATCTTCCCCAAAATCTCATCAAATCCCCAAAATCCCCCAAAAACCCTAACTCTCCAAACTTCTCCATTTGTTTCCAGATCTGATCCTTGGGTTCTCCGGAGTGTTTCTTCCGCCTCCTCTCGGTAAGAAATCGATCTCTTGACGTTTTTATAACCTATTTGTATTTTTATGAAACCCTAATGAAATTTCATGTTGTTTGATGATTGTTTCCCCATAACAGCGATTTCCCCCGTAGATTAGCATCCGCGAGACGAACCTTCGTGATCGTCATTCCCGGTGCTAGGCAAGTGAAACTTGCCACTTTGGGTTTAGGCCATGTTTTAGGCCATTTTGCTTGTTGTAGGCGTGAAAGAGGCTAGGCGACGAAATGATACTCGCCTAGGCGCAAAATTGGGGGACTAGCTTGACAACGAAGCTAGTTCCGACATTTAGCATGTTGCACAATTACCATGTCATGTTTATTTTCCATTAACGGTACACAAATTAATTGTCATGTCATTGCATCCTTTAAGTGTTTCCGTGAATGCGTAGCTTCGCTACAATGCTTGTGTTCCTGGCTCGTGTTCCAGAAGCGGGCCATGTGTTGGTTGATAGCCAATGCCCGAATTGCTTGTTTCCGGCTAGGTGCACCCCTACGCCAAATGTTTAAGAATGCGAGCTCATGTGCGGGGCAACCCCGGCTCACTTGCTGAGCTCATGTGCGGGGACCCTGGCTCCATTACGTGTGGGTATTGGGGGTAAGAGTTAAGCGGCCAATCAACTGGGAGTCTGCCCGATCAGCAACTACAGTGGTAAGGCGTAAACTCTGGGTTTTGGGGTAGTGTTAAGCGGCCAATCAGCGTGAATGTGAAACCATTCAGCTGTAAGGCGTAAACATCTACAAACAACGTGAATAGTGAATTGATTGAGATTGATAGTAGCTTGGCTACTCTTGTCTTTTCCCGATGATTGTTCTCTTGTACAAATTGTCTTGCCATGTCTTGATTGTGCACTCATGTTAAAACTGCCATGTCATGCATACTATAACTGCTAGGTTGCTAGTTGCCTTACTTTCAGTTTCCTTGCCCAAGTCTTTTAGACTTGCTGACATGTGCCCCTTTACTCTTTTGGGTGACACATGTTAGATCCTGAGCCTGAGTACCTTGTTGAGGACGAGGTGTTTGCTGACGCCGAGCCCGAGCTTGTGTTTGACGGGGAGTACGTGGACACTGGGGAACAGTCCTAGTGTCTTCGTTGTGTTTTACTTTTGTTTTGACAGTTGTTTTGTTATCGGTGCGTAGCACCTATACTTTGTTATGTCGTTGCTTTTGTTGGCCTTGTTCTGGGTCTTTAGACTCTTTCTTTTAGCCTGGTGGCTTTTCTGGATGTTGGACTTATTTTCATGTTGGACAATTTATGAGATGTGAGATTTTATTCCAGTCTCTCCTTGTGTTATTATTGTTATTCCGTTGTGGTTACAGGGACCTGCTTATGTTTTATTGACGCTTATCGGGTTTGGGGCTTCACAGCTCCACTCTCATGCGGACCTTTTCACGTCTCGCCTCCATTTTAGGGAAGCGGGTCATGACAGATACCCCACTCTATAGTGACAGACAACGAGAAGTAGTTTGACTGTTCGGACTTCAGAAGCTTCTGCTCCGACTGGGGTGTCAACCTCTGCTTTGCCTCCGTGACGCATCTACAAAGCAATGTTATGGCGGAAGCGGTGAACAAATGCATACTCGGGCCCCTGAAGAAGAAGGTCGGCAACACCCACGGATCCTCGCCCGCCGAGAAAAGCTCGTCACAAAGTGGGAAGGCCCCTACAAAATAACCGACATTGTAGGGCCGACGACCTACATATTAGCAACATTGGAGGGCGAGGAGTTAGCTCACCCATGGAATGTCGAGTACTTCCTCAAATATTATCAATAAATTATGGCCAAAATTATTTTTGTATTGTCTCAATTTGAATTAAAGCTCCTCCCCAAAATCAGAACACCTCAACGTAGGTTGGCTTGATCGTTTGGAGCAGCTATCTCGCCTCCGATAGGTCGCCGAAGGACCTGGGAAAGGCTTCCAAGCTACGCCCATACCCTTCCAAAGATCCGAGGTAGGCTTCCGAGCCGTGCCCCCGATAGATCGCTGAAGGAACTGGGGCAGGCTTTCGAGATGTGTCCCTACCCTTACAAATATCTGGGGCAGGCTTTCGAGCCGCGCCCCTAATAGGTCGCCGAAGGACCTGGGGCAGGCTTCCGAGCCGCGCTCCCACCCTTCCAAATATCTGGGGCAGGCTTCTGAGCTGCACCCCTGATAGGTCACCGAAGGACCTGGGGCAGGCTTTTGAGCTGCCTCCAACCCTTCTTCCAAAGATCCAGTGCAGGCGTTCGAGCCGTGCCCCCGATAAGTCGCCAAAGGACATGCGGCAGGCTTTCGAGCTGTGCCCCTACACTTCCAAGGATCTGGGGTAGGTTTCTAAGCCATGCCCCCGATAGGTCGTCGAAGGACCTAGGGCAGGCTTCTAAGCTGTGTCCCTACCCTTCGAAAGATCTGGGGAAGGCTTCTGAGCCGCGCCCCTGATAGGTCACCAAAGGACCTGGGGCAGGCTTCCGAGCTTTACCATACCCTTCTAAAGATCTGGGGTAGGCTTTCGAGCTGTGCCCTGCCCTTCTAAAGATCTGGGGTAGGCTTTTGATAGTCATTGAAGGACCTGGGGCAGGCTTCTGAACTGTGCCCCTATCCTTCCAAAGCTCTGGGGTAGGCTTCCGAGCCACACCTCGATAGGTTGCCGAAGTACCTGGGGTAGGCTTCCGAGCTG
>JAULAV010008859.1:0-49617 GCA_030789695.1 Scilla litardierei
TTTTTGTGGAGTTTTCTGAGCTCGGAATTATTTCTACATTTTCTGGAAGATATGTATCGTTTTATTAAATGATTTGATATTTGTCCTAATTTTTTCTTCTCTTTTTTCTAGTTGAATATGGCGATCTCCCGGTTCCAACTGATATTTTTGTGGATTTTTCTGAGCTCAGGGCTATTTTCTACATTTTCTGGAAGATATGGATCTTCATATTAAATGATATTATTTTAAGACCTAATTTTGTCCTCCCCTATATTAAATGATATGATTTTTATAACCAAATTTTGCTTTCTCTTATTTTCCAGTTGAAGATGACGATCTTTTGGTTCCAAAGGACATTTTTGCAGATATTTCTGAGCTCAGAGCTATTTTATGTATTTTATGGATGATACTGATCGTATGAAATGATTTTTTTGGCCTAATTTTGTCTTCGCTTATTTTTTCGTTGAAGATGACGATCTCTCGGATCCAACCGATATTTTTTTGTGGATTTTTTGAGCTCTATGATATTTTCTACATTTGCTGTAAGATATGAACCATTTTATTAAATGATATGATTTTATAGCCTAATTTTGTCATCACATATTTTTTAAGTTGAAGAAGACGATCTCCTGGTTCCAAAGGACATTTTTGCGAATTTTCCTGATCTTAGGGCTATTTTCAATATTTTCTGAAAGAATGAATCTCTTTATTAAATGATGTGTTTTTTGGCCTAATTTTTTCTTCTCTTCTTTTTCAGTTGAAGATGACGATCTCCTGTTACAAATGACTTTTTTGTGGATTTTTCTGGGCTCAGGGCTATTTTCTATATTTTCTGGAAGATATGGAACTATTAATTAAATGATAGAAATTTTGGCCTAATTTTGTCTTCTCTTATTTTTCAGGTTAAGATCGCGATCTCCCGGTTCCAACGGACATTTTTGCGGATTTTTCTGAGCTACGAGCTATTTTCTACATTTTCATTAAGATTTGGATCTTTATATTAAATAATATGATTTCTATAACTACTTTTTCTTGTCTTATTTTTTAGCTGAAGATGGTGATATCCCGATTCCAACGGACATTTTTATGGATTTTTATGAGCTTGGTTGAATTTTCTACATTTTCTGGAAGATATGGATCTATATATTAAATGATATGATTCTTAGGGCATAATTTTGTCTTCTCTTATTTTTCACTTGAAGATGGGGATCTCCTGGTTCCTATGGAAATTTTTTTGGATTTTTCTGAACTTGGTGCTATTTTCTACATTTTATGGAAGATATATTTCTTTTTATTAAATGATATAATTTTATTCCTAAATTTATCTTTTCTTATTTTTTTTAGTTGAAGAGTCGATCTCCCGTTTCAAACGGACATTTTTGAGGATTTTACCGAGTTCTTAGCTATTTTTTGTATTTTCTGGAAGAAATGGATCTTTTTATTAAATGATATGATTTTTGGCCTAAATTTTGGCTTCTCTTATTTTTCATTTGAAGATTGCGATCTCTCTATTCCATCAGACATTTTTGCGGATTTTTGAGCTCGGGTCTATTTTCTGCCTTTTTAGGAAGATATCGATCGTTCTATTAAATGATACGATTTTTTGGCCTAATTTTGTCTTCTCTTATTTTTTTTCGTTGAAGAAGGCGATCTCCCGGTTTCAATGGACATTTTTACGGACATTTTTGAGCTCCGGACTATTTTCTACATTTTCGGGAAGGTAAGGATCTTTGTATTAAATGATATGATTTTTGGCCTAATTTTATGATATCTTATTTTTCCCTTGAAGATGGTGATCTCTCTCTCTCTCTCTCTCTCTCTCTCTCTCTCTCTCTCTCTCTCTCTCTTCAACTGGACATTTTTTCGGAAATTTCTGAGCTCAGATCTATTTTCAACTGGACATTTTTACGGACATTTTTACTCTAATTTGTTGCTATGGTGATCTCTCTCTCTCTCTCTCTCTCTCTCTCTCTCTCTCTCTCTCTTCAACTGGACATTTTTTTCGGAAATTTCTGAGCTCAGATCTATTTTCAACTGGACATTTTTACGGACATTTTTACTCTAATTTGTTGCTATGGTGATCTCTCTCTCTCTCTCTCTCTCTCTCTCTCTCTCTCTCTCTCTCTCCTCAACGAGAAAGGTTACTTTCTTTTTTTATAGATATGGATCTTGTCGTAGAATGAAATGATTTTTTGCCTAAATTTGTCATCTCTTATTTTTCTACTGAAGATAGCGATCTCCTGGTTCCAACCTACATTTTTTCGAAATTTTCTGGACCCTTGCCAGAAGCATCGCAAAAGATCTCGAAACCTCCACTCCGATCAAGCACAACTAGAACAGGGGCAGTCGTCAATCTCTTCTTCAGAATAGAAAAGGCCTTCTCACAAGCATCGGACCAAACGAATGGTATATCCTTTCTCGTCAGTCTAGTCATCGGCTCTGCAATACGAGAGAAATCCTTAATGAAGCGCCGATAATATCCTGCTAGCCCAAGGAAACTCCTGATCTGAGACGCTTCTGCGGAGTCGGCCACTCTCTGAGAGCCTTGATCTTCTTCGGATCCACGGATATGCCATCTCCTGACACCACGTGCCCAAGAAAGGCAACTCTATCCAGCAATAAGTAATAACAAAAACTACCGAAGATTTGTTATCAGCGCTACTGAATGACATCCGTTGCACACCCCCAGTACTGCATGTTTATATTTAATTGTAAATGGTCACCCCATAGAATTACATATTACCACTATTTTGAGGATATGGTCAAAAATTGAAACAATGGACAATATAAGGCATATGCAGGGCCATGTATACAGGAGATTGATAACTGTATTTGGTGATATATCCTTTTTCATGGGTAGACATATTTTCATTTATTGAATATGGCTCACTTGCTGTATCCCAAAAACTAACTGTCCAATATGCGTTAATATATCAAATGTACCAAAAGTATCCCTTCTCGGGTGGCTTATATATTGGTGAATATTTAAGCTTTCGTTTGTATTATCTTAAATACACCATCCGCACTAGCATATCACATAACGTACAGGCCACCCGAGAAGAACTAGTTTTATACTGGTAACGATAGAAAAGTAATATACACGGATTGATTAATAACTAGGGGTGTGCATATATATAAATTGATAAATATTTACTAATCCTAAAACAGACCAGATACAATTGACATAAGTGTAAATATATGGTTGCGGCTATAAATTTTCAATACCTATATCTTGGATAACTATAGGATATTATGGAAATTTTTGGATAGACAATCATATCCCGAACAATTCAAGCATACCTATATATCCTATTAATTATATAACCAATATAGATTACCAGATATCATAGGATATGTAATATAACTATATACCCTATGTAATGTAATATAAAGTCCTATTGATATTGATTAACATATATTAAAAATGTTATGATAATACGATATACTAATTTATGCTAGTGCGGATATTATATTTGCCATTTATAATATGAGTATCATGTATACATTTATTACTATCAATAATTTACCTGCAGGAGATGGGTACAGATATATATTATTATCACATATACATAATGCCCGGATACTAATATTGTGACATCCAGCGTATACTTTATTGGTATTACATTATGTATGGTATTAGTATTGTACCTTAAATATGCGATATATATCTAACACCTTTGATCTCATACATTATGACATAAGTATATATAACATTGCTCATATCCATAATTATATATCAGTTATGACATATGATTTTGTATATATAACATATCACCATTATCATACTAGTATCCAGTTAAATAGACATTCCGGTACGTATCCAACCACTTGTCCATTCCCCGTGCAAATACCAAGACATACCTCGTCAAACGGAAATTATACCATCAGTAATTATGTATCAAAATATCAGTAAAACAATTACATATAACTAATATAGCTAGATAATATATGTGTATGCATATATATCGGGGATTTCCATAGAATAAAATACATAGGTTACTCAAATGCAATAATATGATATACCTACTCATATATGAAATAATACGCACACTAATATATCTTGACGAGGTATGTCTTGGTGTTTGCAAGACTATATATATATAAATTATATGTATGATACCATCATATTTTATCAGTAGATAAATCCAGGTGTTATCTCCATTGTTTTGCTTGTTCGTCTCACACTCTTCTCATATATATAGTTATGGTAAAAGACATTATTGCATCCAGGTAACTATAATTATATGAATTAATTATATTATACCAACAGTATATACTGAGTATTAAGTTCTAGGGTCAAATATCTTATATACGCAAACAATATACATAAAATTGTGACAGCCTACTCACACTCATATCCAGATTAACATGTTTGGATTTGAATACCACATTGTCCCGATATACGAAGCATATTACTATCACCAATCATGATTAATTCATATTGTGTATTGAATTATTAAACTACAATCGAGATAATATGCATTGCCTTTCCTTTTCTGGCATAATTTCAGTAAAATTTGGTGCGTATTGACCCTATTTATACATACTGCACATGACAAAGTAAAAGAACTAGACCATATCGTAATTTGTCTGACATTAAATAATCGATATACTAGGATGTCCATAATCGATATACTATTATTAAATTATATTTCTAATATAATGGTCTGAGCAATATTGTCTCACTATTCTACGTTATTTTGTGTGATACAGTATAATGAGATCACTCAGTTAGATTTGTTCCATTTAATATTGGACCATTGCACAATATAAGTAACCCATGTCATTTCAGCTGCCGTTATATAGGTCAGATAATGTAAACGACTTATTTGTGCAATAGTGATGTCGGTGCCACTATACATATCGCGCACAATTACCGATAAAAAATCGCCAAATTCTAGCAAGATCCCCCCTCAAGTTTATACCATTATAATAGAATATCATTACCCAAATGAAATATTCGATATCATTTTTCCAGGTAGGGTTTCTCGAAGTTACCTCATGAAAGAGATGATCTGTAGTTTATATAAGGCTTGGGAGTGGATACACCACGTTAGTTGATCGTGGACCCCTGAGTGTAATGAAACCCTCAAATTTCTCTGTGAATGGATAAGGAAGGAGCTTGATGCCTAGCTGATTCTCTAGCATAAAGCTGGCACACGTCCCCTTGTAAAGCTGGCATAAAGTTGGCCTTTACCCACATGCAGAACAGATCCGTTAGTAATGGCCTCGAGAGTGGGTGGATCCCGCCCACAATCTTGCCACATTGATGGAGTGGGGACGGGGGAGCTGAGAGGCCCGGTGTCGTACAGTTCCCGTGTCCACTGCGCCGTGTGCTATATTCACCCCAAATTTGGGGTGAAGTCCAGATCCTGGTATCACACAGTTTACCCAAGTTCCAATTAATTCAATAACACAACCTAAGTGATGGGTGACCCTCTTATATACGATGACCTGCACTAATGTCTAAACAATAGTCCATGATTTCCATTGCAGTCAATACAAGCATAACCATATTGTTTCATCCACTCTCGGCTGGTGGGAATAACCCAAAAATATCTGGACATATGCGTATGGAAGAGACTGTGACCCTCATAAATTAATTACATATACTGCCAATATTTAGTTATTACGACAGCATGATGTCTAGATAGTAAGATTTCGTATTGGACATATCCTAATGTAATGCTCAGAAGAGGTAATATTCGTATACATAAGCGTTATACACCATATTATGTGTGGGTAACATATATCAACCATGGCATATGATAGAATGTGTGCTTCCATACGCATGACTATATCTAAGTGTAATATAGGTAAATAGCGTATATGAAAGCTTACTAGCTAGATAAGTATATATCGTAATAACCTCCTAACTGGATTGACGGGGTAAATATATTACATCATAAAATTAGTATTAGATCATATTATTGTTATATGACATGTATAGTTGTGTATTTTGATTATATGCCATATAACCTATGTGATCCATTTTTATCAATGTAATATGACAATATTATAACTACTATTATATTAGAAAATGTGAGATTAACTGATGATACTTATATTACAATTATATTATACTATGATACTATATATTACAATTAATATATTCGCAATTCGTGATATCATATTTATGATGTATATAAGTATGAATAATAATCAGATATTCCAGCTCAATAGGCTTTTAATATCGATCAAGCGTGATATCTTATTGATATAGTATGCATATATGCTTAGGTTATAAAATACCATATATAATTATATAACGGTCGAGTCTGATATATGTACTCTTATTAATACATATCTATAATTGATTCCCATACATCATATATTACAAATTTATGTTATGTGAGACTGATATTTATGCGGTATTATAGCACTACGATTGCGAATAATATTTCCAAGTCCAGTGCCCTCAACGATCAAAATGAATCCATCTCACAATAGGTACATTGGCCTCCCCCTCTCCTCGTCTTATCCCGCGGCGAAGCTCTTCACTGGTCTTGTAGACAAGTGTAAGGCCAAGATTGCTGGGTGGACCTCTAGACTTCTCTCCACTTCTGGGCGCATTGAGCTGGTTCGTTCTTTTATCCACGGCTTCGTCTCGTACTGGGTCCAGTCTTTTCATATTCCTTATTCTATTCTGGCGGAGATATCATGTAATACATAAATAATTATATCTAAATATATTTGAGTGAATTATATGTCATTGATACGCGCTATATATACACAGGGTAACTAGCTATATACATATAATTACAAGTATAGGCATATATGTTAACTATTATATCTTATCACAATAGATTCTGTTGATCATATATCTTATGATATGTAATTATAATATGATAATACAAATATACATCGTTAACCATATCCACTACCATATGATAATGAACTATTAGCCTAATCGAAATATAATATGTATATGTTAATAATACGTATATATATTATAGCCATTATACAGGTTAGCTATCAGTCTTCTCTTATTTTTCAGGTTAAGATCGTGATCTCCCGGTTCCAACGGACATTTTTCGGATTTTTCTGAGCTACATGCTATTTTCTACATTTTCATTAAGATTTGGATCTTTGTACTAAATAATATGATTTTATAACTAGTGTTATTTCCAAGCTCGGATTTTTCTGAGCTTGGTGTTATATCCAAAATTTTGTGAGCTTGGTGTTATATCCAATAATCAAATGTTTATTGAGGGTATTTGGCATATGCATTATGAATATATACCTGGTATATAGATATCATATCAATACTATGCCATAATCCATAAATGTCATAATATCTGTCATTGTAACATATATCTCTTTTGGGTCGTCAAGTATTATATACATATATATTGGATATCGGGTATTAACATATATGCACCTCGGTTATTTGATATACCATTTACTGATCATTATTCATATATACAATATATATGTCCTTCTATAGTATGATATCCAGGAAGATATATACCGATATGATAGGCTATGATTATACATAGTTTATTGTTATATATTCAGTTGATCGTACATATATTACTGGATATACTTACCGGGATAAATGGATACATTATTGCGGAAATAGAATTAAACTCATATGATATTATGGTATCAATTATATATCTCATGTACAAGTATTAACACGTATATACATAGTTACATCAATAACTCACATGATTATATACATACAATAACATATCATATAACTCAGAAATTATTACCCATATTGTTAATATGCCAGCTACGTTGTGTATCCCAAATAACGTAATAGTATTTATTCTGATACTTATAACATGATAAATATACGTGTTAACATATATCGGTATTGTATTTATATCATAAATTAATATATTGGATATCACTTGTATAACATATATATACTAGTCATAACCCGTGCCCGCGGGCACGGTTCATTTAAGATTTTCCCCCGCAAAATCTTTGTTCCCCAAAAAATTATTTCCACAGCCATTTAAAAGAAAAACAAATTAGAAGAAAAATATTTGTCGGCACGGACGCCTTCGGAAAAATATAAAAGAATAACAAATTCGACGCGAAACAACAAATTAGTATAAACACGGGGGGGGCTTTGGCGCGGAACAACAAATTAGCGTAAAACCAGACGCCTTCAGCGCAGGCGCCTTCGAACAACAAATTAGCGTAGAACAACAAATTCGGCGCAGGCGCTTTAGGCGCGGAACAACGAATTAGCATAAAAGCGGGCACCTTCGCTGCAGAACAACAAATTCGGCGCTAAACAACAAATTAGCGTAGACCAACAAATTTGGCATGGTGCCTTCGACGCGGAACAACAAATTAGCGTAAAAGCAGGCGCCTTCGGTGCGAAACAACAAATTCGGCGCATGTGCTTTTGACACAAAACAACAAATTCGGCGTTGAATAACAAATTAGCGTAGAACAACAAATTCGGCGCGGGCACCATCGGTGCAGAACAACAATTTAGTGTAAAGCAGGTGCCTTCGGCTCGATAAATTATTCTCATCTTGTTGCCCAATGCGTCGAAGAGCCGGTGGGCCCCACGTTGAGGGAGAGATCATTCGATCTGCACATCATTCGATCTGCAGTATTAAGTGCAAGTTAAAAGTTTTGTCCTTAAATGCATTAATTTCACTCTGCTATTTTCCAGAAACTTTCATTCCCCAAAAATTTTCATTTTCCCATAAACTTTCATTTCCCAAGAAATGTTTTTCCTCTCAAAATTTTCACAAACTCTCTTCTCAACTGTTGATTTTTCCAGATTAAATCTCAACCATCCTTCTATCAACCCAGTTTGTCCTAGTCAGCTTGTCCTAGTCAGCCCTAGGATTCAAAAACAGTTGTGTTTTAATATATAAACTAGTCATAACCCATGCCCGCGGGCACGGTTCATTTAAGATTTTCCCCCGCGAAATCTTTGTTCCCCAAAAAATTATTTCCACAGCCATTTAAAAGAAAAACAAATTAGCAGAAAAATATTTGGTGGCACGGACGCCTTCGGAAAAATATAAAAGAATAACAAATTCGACGCGAAACAACAAATTAGCGTAAACACGGGGGGGCCTTTGGCGCAGAACAACAAATTAGTGTAAAACCAGACGCCTTCGGCGCAGGCGCCTTCGAACAACAAATTAGCGTAGAACAACAAATTCGGCGCAGACACTTTAGGCGCGGAACAACGAATTAGCATAAAAGCGGGCGCCTTCGCTGCAGAACAACAAATTCGGCGCTAAACAACAAATTAGCGTAGACCAACAAATTTGGCATGGTGCCTTCGACGCGGAACAACAAATTAGTGTAAAAGCGGGCGCCTTCGACGCGGAACAACAAATTCGGTGCATGTGCCTTCGACACAAAACAACAAATTCGGCGTTGAATAACAAATTAGCGTAGAACAACAAATTCGGCGCGGGCACCATCGGCGTAGAACAACAATTTAGTGTAAAGCCGGCGCCTTCGGCTCGGTAAATTTTTCTCATCTTGTTGCCTAATGCGTCGAAGAGCCGGTGGGCCCCGCGTTGAGGGAGAGATCATTCGATCTGCACAGCATTCGATCTGCAGTATTAAGTGCAAGTTAAAAGTTTTGTCCTTAAATGCATTAATTGCACTCTGCCATTTTCCAGAAACTTTCATTCCCCAAAAATTTTCATTTTCCCATAAACTTTCATTTCCCAAGAAATGTTTTTCCCTCTCAAAATTTTCACAAACTCTCTTCTCAACTGTTGATTTTTCCAGATTAAATCTCAACCATCCTTCTATCAACCCCGTTTGTCCTAGTCAGCTTGTCCTAGTCAGCCTAGGATTCAAAAACAGTTGTGTTTTAATATATAAATGTTCATATGAACAGACACAATCTTTGATGGTCTCAGCCCAACCGATACCAGATCCGAGCATTCGTTAGCGGTGCAACATGTGTGTGGCCCGTTCGATGGACCTGATGGATCCAAACAGCTAGCATGAGCATAGCCAACACCGTACCCAATGCAATAGCCACCCAACCAGATCCGATATAGTCCATGTTTAATCTTTCTTCTCGCACCCAAAAGCAATAGCCACGTGGGAATTTGATGCGACAATGAATGGATCTTTCTTCCCGTAAAAATGGAGTCCATTTTTCTTGATCAAGTACCTTATATATTCTATATTGTGTATTATTACCATTTTTCATATAATATTTTATAACATAGAATGCTTCAATAACAAAATTGAACTACCAACTGAGCACAATTTAGGCGATGTGGCCCTTTCTTCACATTAGACATATATCATTGAACCTGTCCAATATAGTGGGTATCCAATTATCTGACAAAAATCATTTAGAAGTTCAATTGAGTTCAATGTCAAAAAAACACCTTGTGTTCTGTAAACTGACTTAGGTCATGTATCAGGATCAATGAAAGATAAAACTGGTAGGCTGCTATCAGCTTAACGCAATGATTCCACTTTGTTATCAAAGTTCTACAGGAATTCCGTGAATATCATTGCTGAATTCCGTGAATATCATTGCTGCTCTCCACTCTTTCATAAAATAGAATGTAGGGATCCTGCTTAAGGACAGCGGCCAACTGGACTTCCTCCACCCGATCATCATTAGCCATAAACCAGACTTTAACGCCCTCACCCTTCTCTCGTCTTACAAATGCATTGTAATGACCCGTCTCAAGGGAGTTTCCCAAGTGCTGCACCATGCCTATGAGAAGATACAGATGCTTCTCGTTCTGTTTCTCCAACGAACTGCAATCAAATTGGAAAATAGACAGATCAGGGTTCCTCCTGATCACAGGGCAAACACATATGGTGACATGTCTTTCAGCTGGATTCCTATCACAATTTTGGAAACTTGAACAATTTTGGAGAACCCATATGGTGACATTTCTTTCAGTTGGATTCCTCCTGATCACATGGCAAACACACCCACCACTGACTTCCAAATACTTAAAATTTTCAAATTCGCAAGAACTTTTGTACAAAGCTTAATATTTAAATCATCTTTGCTTGCTCATTAAAATCAACGAACAACTACATCAACACACATTAATTCAACATAAAGATAACACCTTACACTTGAACAAAAAAGCTGAAATTTAGACTAAAATGCAAATTTTCTAACCTTGATACAAACCTCGAGTTTCAAAAATAGAAAAGAACAGTTCACGAATAAGAACAATGAAGAGAAACCACATGCAAATAATTTGTAGTATGAATTATGTATACCAAGTTGGCATAGTATTAAGCGTCAGCTCCTAGGCATTAAAATGTGAGGTCACAGTTAAAAATTAAATTTAGAATAACATTTGTAAAAAAATAGACTCATGAAACCATACCCGAGAACTAAGAAGAGCATCGGTGCAAAGCCATCATCATTTGGAAATTAGCTGAGCAGATATTTGGATGGTGGCATAGCTTCCCAATTGAGATATAACAAATCACAATATTACATCAATTTATTATCTACTTTCGGATTGCCCAAGTAATCCCAAAATCCTCCTCAGAGATAATGTAGGTGAAGGTTCTTGGAATTTTGGGATGAACAAACTGGCATTTTGTTGAACATCAGGTATGGTACATATGTATTACATAGGAGCCAAGCCATGGTACCTCTCTTGCCTGTTGATTGCTAATGTCTATGAGAAAAAGATGCACCTATTGTTGATTCCTACATGATAGCTATGACAATAAATTCTAGGCTGCTGGTGTAGTGGATACAGTTGCCATCATCCAAGCATCTACCTGATGTTCATTGTGTAGCAGAAAACACCCCTGGTACTCACACTTCGATGATTAATGCTTTTCATTGTGTACATATACATGCTGTTTCCGAGTCCGTAATAGAAATGGATGATGGCGTTGGAGTAACCCACTTCGCTTTAACATTAGACGCTGTGAAATACCAAGAAAAGCCAACTTTATTGAGATGCTGGTATTCAACATTAGAACATAGTCCAGGAGCCTTAGTCCAGATATTGTGATTAAGAGAAGAGCCCATCGCTGCTGCACTATTGGCAGACAGATCCTTCTCCTTTGTATACAATTATTTCTACAAAAAGCAGAGAACAAAATATTAGAATAAATCCTTGAAAAGGAAACTAAAATCCATCACAACTACCTATAAAATAATTAACAACAACAAATTTTTCTCATCTAATCGGAATTTGGATACAAAAAAACAATAAAAATCTCAACTTTTTCGTGGTGTTTGCTTTAAAATGACTGTAATACTTTTAGCCCAAAGGGATTGCGAAAAGAAGCCAAACAATGTTCGAATACAAAATAATTCATCAGTATTCATCTAAACCCGATAATTAAAATATGGGCAAACACAACAGAGGGAAATTCACTAAACAATTTCATTAAGTATAAAAAAATTAACATAAAATGAGCATAAAATGAGCAAAAGCCAAACTTTTTTCACCTCCAAGAAAGGGAGTATGAAAAGAACAAAAATTGTTGAGTCTGCAATTTTAAAGGAACAAATATGAAGGGAACAAATTTAAAATAAAATGAAGAAATCCCATTTGGGCTAAGGTCATTAGCTGAGTCTCGCTGGATGAAGCTCGGCGGTGTTTGGTGGCGACTCTATGTGTGTGTGTGTGTGTGAATATATAGTCATAACTCGTGCCCTATGGGCACGATTCATTTAAAATGTCCCCATCAAAATATTGGATCATCAAATTTTATATAAAAAATAATCAAAGCGCAATAATTGTTATTTAGTTACTCCAAAAATTTTAGTTCACCCAAAATTTAGTTCCCTCCAGAGAATTTAGTTCACTGCAAAAATTAGTTTTCTCGAAATTTAGTTCTCCCTTAAATTTTGGGTATTCGCCCAAAATTTTAAGGTACTCCCCTTAGGAAAGAGAATACCTCTCTATTTCTCAGTTCCCGATCTACTTTATAAGCATTGTCTGCATCAAAGATTTTTAAATATATGATATATAATCACATGTACAAAATCAGTGTATTATCATAACAAAAAATAAAATATCAATCTTGCTATCGGATCACGATGCAGGTCTCTGTACTTGAATGTAATCTGTGGCTAAATTTCATAAACTACCATGAACTTTGCACATATTTCCAAAAGCTACTTTGTACTTTGAAACTTTCAAGCTACAATATCATTTGAAAAATACAGAAATCATTGTTCATTCTCGTTCTATCTTTCTACATTGTTCATTCTAGTTCTCTCTTTCTATAGTAATTTACAACATCAATTTCTGGTCAAAATGCAAAAAAAGCATAATCCTCGCCCAAATAACAAACAGAATCTTATATTCAGATTCAAATCAGATTTTGCATGATAATAAATTCCTAAAATATAATACTTAGGAAATGACATATGAATTGGGTGCACCTAAAATGTAGACCACTGATCGCTTCTTCCGCTTCTGTGCTTCAATAATTGCATCCAAAACCGAGTCGTTGTAAGTCAAGGAAGCGGCGGATCTCCCCATCTATGTTGAAACAAAGAGCACTGTGAGAACAAAAAAATTGTTGGACTTCTTTAACTTCAAATTCAACATAGATATGTCTACTTTTAGCTGTTTGATTGATGCAATATGGTCTTGTTCTTTCTACAACGTTCATTCTAATTCTCTTTCTATAGTAATTTACAACCTCAATCTGGTCAAATTGCAAATAAAAGCATAATCCTTGCATAAGCAACGAAGCATAATCCATGCACATCACTAATTCAGATTGAGGAATGAAAATAGAACAGATTATAAGGAATTCTCTTCCATTTTGTATATAACTTTGGTCCATTAGAAAATCTACAAATAACGGCCAATTCTCCATCCCTTCCTCTTTTGTAATAACTTTTTGACTTTGTTGATAGTTTGTATCGTGTACTAAGGAATTAACAGTTTTTTGTGAGATATTTCTTCGGTTGTGTATTCCTCGCTTTAGTTCCCATTTTCTCTTTCATAAGGTAGAAGCTAGGGAATTGAGGTTCTCATCCCATCAAAATGTAATACCATCACATAAGACAGATATTACCATACTTCTTCAAAGAATCTGCTCAACATTACCATTTAGGGATTACATAGCATGAGCTAACATCAAACTAAGGTTTTTGAGAGATTTCTTGAGTTGTGTACTGCTCTCTTTAGTTCCCATTTATCTTTCATAAAGTAGAATCTATGGAACTGCGGTTCCCATCCTAGCAAAATGTAATACCATCACAAAGATAGATATTACCCTCAAAATAGAAAACAAAATAATGGCTCAAACATCATACAGCTGAAAAGAATCAGCTCAAACATCATACAACTGTAAAGGATCTGATCGCAAGAGTTAACTGATCAGTAAAGTCCATATTTGTAAAATGGTAAAGCAAAAATTATTACCCATATGAAACAATTACATTAAAATTTCCAACCTTTTTTACCTAAAGGTAACTGAAAAAATAAATCAATAGTTTGGAGCAAGGATCTAAAGAATTTCTAGCTCTCCATCAGATAAATCAACAGCTTGGAGCAAAAAATTAATAGAAAAAATAAGATTTACCTATAAATTCAACAGTTTAAATGCGCCCTTTGAGGAAGATGAAGATGAATTATGTGTGGCAGTGAAGCCATCAAGCATTTTTAGCCTCTCAACTATTCTGAGGAAGAAGAAGACGAAGTGAAGAAATCAACAGCAAGCAGAAAGTAAACTGAAATAAATAAATCAACAGTTTAGAGCAAGGATCTAAAGAATTTCTAGCTCTCCATCATATAAATCAACAGTTTGGAGCAACAAATTAACAAAAAAAAATAAGATTTACCTCTTAAATGCGCCCTTGAAGGAAGAAGAAGAAGAACTGTGTGACAGTGAAGCCATCGAGCATTTTTAGCCTCTCAACCATTGACGCGGATCGATGAGGTGGGAGCATCTCGTCCAGTTTGGAGCAAGGATCTAAGAATTTCTAGCTCTCCATCAGATAAACAGTTTGGAGCAACAAATTAACAAAAAAATAAGATTTACCTCTTAAATGCGCCCTTGGAGGAAGAAGATGATGAATTGTGTGTGACAGTGAAGCCATCGACCATTTTTAGCCTCTCAACCATTGACGCGGATCGATGAGGTGAGAGCATCTCGTCTGTTTCCCAGATAACTTGGTGGGCTCCCAAAGAGGTCATTCCCAAGAGAGTGAGATAGTGCTACATGTTTTTTATAAACAATATTTAATAAGGTTTGACAACGTGGTTTTTCTACCCCATTCCCCCAAAATTCAAAAGTTTCTTTCCTAAAAATTTCTCAAAGCTTCATTTCAACCGTTGATTACTTAAGATTAAATCTCGATCGTCTTTCTATCAACCCCTTTGTCCTAGTCAGCTTGTCCTAGTCAGGCCTAGGATTCAAAAACCGCTGTCAAATGTATAATAGATTATGTTATAACATATAATATGGTATTAATATGTAAGTTTCATATTCCTTATCGATAACATATTGTAAATACCGTACAATTATATTTAGTATAACAAACTAATTATGTGTAAATATGATATATGATATATTGTCAGAATAAATAACTATAATACTTGGATATATAGATATTATTACCGTGAGGCGTTTGAACGCTGAGAGAAGAAGAAGGGAATATCCTAACCAGTGGTATGTGGATATCTATTAATACCAGTATGTTATAATCATGTGACATATATAGTAAATACTAATTAGATATAGATACTTCTGTAATTGCTTAATAATCCTATTACCAGTACAATAATATTAATAAGTTTCTATACCGACGAAGATACTATACATAATGGTGTATACATACTTACATATTTATTGATATAAGTTGAAAAGAGTATCTTTGTACGTATAAAATGACCTGACATCCTCAAATTTAGTATATCTTCTATGTCCGCGAAAATTATATCATGACCAATACTAACAAATGATACTCTGGTTATACTTTGATGGTTGCTTGCTATTGATTTATAACAAGTGGTATCCATATAAATTAGAGGGGTTATATATTATACACCAATTATTTAGGAGGTACCATTTAGGTTATTTTTAGGATGTCAATTCTAATATCATTTAAATATCATATAAGTAGTATTAGATGACTAAGGTAAACAATATAACTATCTGCAAATATGTTATGATGTTATACATGTACTTATAGACTATTATTAATTGACAATAATAGTATATACTACCTACATATTACATAATTTTAGTAATATGCCCATATTAGAAATAAATGATCATAAAAATCAACTATTTGTCCCCCATAATTACCTTACATATCGCTAATAGAATAACCTTGTATAGAATATCGTAATGCAAATTATATTATTATCGGGATATATAGTAATATGACTAAAGTATTCCATATAGTAATGGATGCCCTTAGATATATTAATACTATTATAATATTCTTATGCCTATACTATAATACCTAAGACTAGTGTATATACACATATCATATATGTATATCCAATATAATCTAATTGTCCAATATATATTAAATTTGAGTTATTAGGTATACTAGGATGATTTCGACTATATACCTAATATAGTGGTATAAATCACATACATGTATACATATCCAATATTTAATGTCCGGACCATTCATGATATCATGTATATTGGATATTGATAAATAGTTATATACTATAGTGTTAAACATTGTATATAGTTACCACTTATTTTGGATATTTATCATATACTTACATATCTGGTTTAACTATCCATTCATGGTATTTGGGTTATATTGTGCTGGGGCGTAATATTACTGTGTGTGTATCCATATCAACTACTGGTAGATTATATTGTAGTAATGGTTAGTCCATGGTGTGATATATCCATACATATAATATTGTACATGAATGAGGTATACGTACTACCATAAATACCTAGCATTTATGGGTTGGATAATTTAATATATACAAGATATTATATAGAAATTTGTTTGTATTATAGGGTAATGGATAATACACATAACTTTATCATATCCTCTAACACTAATACAGATTATACACACTATCTGTCCTATTATGTTATCTGATATATGTAATTGGTATCACATAGTTTTACATATTCAGAAATATACAATTATAACCCTATACTATATGATAAGTATCAATTTATTCAATATTTCTATGTCATATGTATAATAATATGGTATATACCAAGAGAGAGATTATTTAGCAAATAATATACATTAATATTTGTGACACTATATGATACTACGTGTAATACCTGTGCAATTATAGCATTTACGATATGACTTTATTTTCATAATATAATGTAATACCTTGACCAATCTGTCAATATATTATATATTATATATTGATATTATAATTATATTCACTACAACTTTATAAATTGCAGTGGTAAATCGACGAAATATTATATTGCTCTATACTAAAGATATCTACTTGTGGTCACATAATACCACAGTTTATATGATTATATTTGTATAGGCTCACCTATATCCCTGTATACTAGTTACACGAGTAAATTAACTGCAATCAAGTGTGACTCCTTAGGTCTAGCTTGATATCGAGCACAAAGACATACGGATAACATAATATCCGGCCTACTAGCAGTTAAGTAAAGTAAGCTACCAATTATACCTCGATATAGACGAATGTCTACATCTTTCCCGTTCTCATCCTTGTGTAGATGGGTTGTCGTACTCGTGGGAGTCCACTTACATGAAGACAATTCCATCTAGAATCGCGAATTATTTTAGTATCATAGTCTTAATTGAGATATTTAATAGTTGGAGATTAACATTATTAACCCATATATTGACATACATGGTTACATTTATACAATATAGCCAATATATGTATTACCATAACCAATTTCAGTTACATGCATAAATGGCTATACCTATCATACGATATATTTATCAGACTATTAGTCTTAATATTATTATACTAGATTTTGATAAATATCCATAGGTGGGTACATATATGTTAACACTTGAAGATGGCGATTTATATAATTCTAATAGTATACACATTATGAACACGGATAATGTATACAGGCTTCCTCAACATATATTAGTATAATGTGAATAGAGAGTTAGAGTATACATGGAGTGATGTGTTCAAGATTTATGACTACAATTTGGGATACTAGATTATATGGGTATTATAATACTACCACTTATACCTATTGTTAACATGTAATATTTGGTATAATACCTACTAATAGTATAATTATCCATTATCATATCCATATGAATTATATAAGTATACCTTTTATATCCTATCATATGCAGTCAGAATAATGGTTGTACATTTCTAACTGTATAGTACTAAGTTATACGGTACATAACCAAGCTATATACCTTGCTAATAATATTAGTATGATAATAATATTAGGGATATTATGTTGTACATATGGAATAGTTATATGTATATTACGTATACTTTGGAATTATAATGTTATGTGTATAATTATGTATAATCAGCCATGGATAACATGTACCAGTATATGATTAGTATTACACGTTGTTACCTATTATATCATTACTATCTTATTGTAATAACATATATGTACTAATCGCTATAATGATATGATTATATAATGACCTATTGATATCTTGGCAAATTGTTTATATCTATTGTTTATCCCAAGTCTAGATTATTTGTTATTAGGTACCCGGGACATATTTGTACAAGAGCAACAACTGTGGCATGGCATATGTAACATGGTAGCAGCAATATTTTAACCAACATGCAATGTGATAACAATGGTAGAACAACCAGGTAGATGTAGTAACAATAAAAGGACATGCATGCAATAATAAAGCTAGAAACTACGTGACTTATATATGAAAGTGGTAGCATCTAGTTGTATATATGTAACTGTTTGTAGGGTAACATCCACGATTTCTGGATTCTAGCATGTTGATATGTGAAAGGACAAAATTATACCCATGTAGATACACATCCTATTATGCAAATGAACATTGTTACCACTTTCCACTAGATACTGTGTACACAACAGTACAATCCAAGTATTATAATATAAATGATAAGTTGGATTTTACTTTCTAATATTTGAATTGTTTGTGAACGAGTATGCATAATTATATAACTGATAATGGCATATTATCAGTTATATTTGCCAGTAATTTTTATTGATTTAATTTAATAATTATTAGTTTAAATTATTATTGGATATATTTATGTGGTATCAATATTAGGATATATGAATTTGAGACATGGTATATTGGTTATACAATAGAGGGGACATAATTTGTATACTATCCAGATAATATATAATATGTTAAATAATTGTATTGTAATATATATAGTCCATAAATGCTATATATAGTTATGGTATATAAATATATATGAATTACTATATATACTACCTTATAATTAATTACATTACCATTATCTGTAGGATATAATATACACATATCATATATGTATATCTAATATTGAAACGTATCTTATATGTACATATACAAGGCCTACTATCTGACATAATAAATAAAGTTTATTTTGTATATAAGGGTATACAATATACAAGTCACCCTATCCGAGCCTCCTCCCGTGATCTCCACAACCCTCAAGACCAACTCCCTTAACCACCGACCATCACCTTCCCACCGACGAACTCAACCACCCCCGACAGATCCTAAGCTCCGCCAGCCACCGCCCTGCACACCTCAAGTTCGACGACTCATCCCACCTCCGACCAGAACTCACTCCAACGAGCCCACCTCCCCAGCAAAGGCTATCCCTCTTCGACTCCGGCAGGCATCAACTCCTTCCCAAGCGGCACCCTCCCCTGTTTCGACACTTTTCGCCACATCCGAGCCTCCGCCAACCCCCCCCTCAGCCAGTCTGTTGTCGCCTCCGTTCGGAGCCAACGCCCATTTCCCCGACTTTGCCCCCGACGTCGACGGCCGTTCTCCCATCGCCGACGGATAACCCAAAACCCCGGTCGACCCCCAGTTCCAACACCCGATCCCGCCGCAGGTCGCAACACCCAATCCCTGTCCTTGAC
The DNA here is from genome assembly GCA_030789695.1 of Scilla litardierei. Lineage (NCBI taxonomy): Eukaryota > Viridiplantae > Streptophyta > Magnoliopsida > Asparagales > Asparagaceae > Scilla > Scilla litardierei. The sequence goes on from JAULAV010008859.1 coordinate 19,945, forward strand.
CTCCGCTCCAAACCCAGATCCCAACGGCCGCGAGCCATCGCCGATGCCCTGCCGTGTCGCCCTGGCCACCCTCTAGCCACCATCGCCCTCTCCCTTTTCCCCCACACTTCGACGCCCTACTGACGACCACCAGAGACCTGCCCATCTCCTCTCCGTTCACCCCAGATTGCCAAGACCCTCAGACTCCCTTCCCCTGAAGCTCATCACACTCCGATCGCCTCAGGCAGCCGTCACACCTTCTCGCCAAGCCCCTTACCGACGACCTCAAATCTAGCCATCGTATGAATCCCGACACCTCGAATCCTCCGCCCTGCCCCTCATCCTCCCCACTCAGTTCGAAACAAGGGGCCCCCCAGCCCGACACCCTCTGCCCTCAACTCCAATCGACACGCACGCCTCCAGCTCGCCATGGAACCACCTCAGCCTTCCCTCACAGCCCGCAAAGCTACCCCCAGTGCCCTGCCGCTGCATCCCTCTCCCCACTGCCCCGATGCCACGACCCAGTGCACTCCAATGACCCACACAGCCACGCCCTCCAACTCGCCACATTTTCCCTTCCTTGCCTCCACCGGACCAGCCTCCGTCCTTCACCTCCTAACTCCGACAAACCCCTCTGACGGTGTCGTCGCACCAAACACCCCTTCTCCCAACTCACAGCGCCCACACACTGCCGTGCCATCACCACAACGGTCGATCGCCTGACCCCGATTCATCGTCTCCGCAGCCCTTCGTCGTTCGCCCGACCACATCGTCCGACCACCGAACGCCGCTCTGACCTCCTATTGCTCCCAGCCTCCGACCGAACACCAAGGAGAGTGATCGGAAACAAACATGAGTCTATGTTATTGAACTGATGCTATACATTATATAGGTTATGCAATGAATGGACAATATTTATATTAAATTTATATTATACAGGTTATATAGAGTACTGTTAGTTGTGATATATTATAATTTAGTTAGATGTGAATCTATGATATGTTATAAGATTTATGTTACTTTATATGTTACTTTATAAGTACTGTAGGCATGTTAGCTCTTATATTATCATTTAGTTAGAATTAATATAAGTACACTTATATCTATTGAATTTGTATGCGTAAGGTAGGATGGTATGCAAATTTAGGATTATGATAGGTTCCTTGGCTTGATATCACGGATCTAACCTCGCAGATAAATTACGTATGGCAAATTATTGAACATGCGGCCTGCTTGGCAAATTACTGAACTTGCGGCCTCTTTGGCAAATCATAGAACTAAATGGCATGTTTGGCTACTCTGGCTTGTGCCAGCACTATAACTCCTGATGGCTCGGTTGGCCGTATCTGGCTCGTGGTCCAGCCAATAAAGAACACTTGGGTGGGGTTGGGTTTGCGGTCACTAGCCGGTAGTAAACGGACTACCTCTCGGGGGCACCTGAAGGTAGATCCACTTACTAGCCGTCTAACGACGTGAACTTTAGTCACGAACTTGCACACACTATTGAATTGGTTGAAATGGATATACGAACATGTTAGAACTGCTACAGCTTTCCTTTAATTAGTCTGCCAACTGTTTAACCTTTAAAACTGATGTTGTTTCCCTTTTAATAGCAATGCCATGTTATCGCCTTTAATAAAATTGCCATGCTTGCTGCTGTACACATTATACTTACCATGCTCATTATATTGTACACACTACACTTGCCATACTCATTGCTGTACACACTACACTTGCCATGTTTGTTACTTTGCACACTACTTTTGCCATGCCACTGCTTTGCACACCACACATTCCATGTTTGTTACTTTGCACACTACTTTAGCCATGCCACTGCTTTGCATACTACACTTGCCATGTTTGTTACTTTGTACACCACACTTGTCATGCTTATTGCTTTCTTACACTGCTATGTTTTAATTATTGGAATCATGAAATGATTTTGAAAACCTTACCGAGGGTCTTTTCTACCTAATGCTTTAAATCTTGCCGAGCACCCTCCTGACGTATATTTCCTTGTCTTATGAAATATACGTCAGGCATTAGACAGATTTGCAGAGGAGCGAGCCTAGAGACGGCGCAGGTTGATCAGGAGTGCCTTGCCGCTAAGTTCCCTCGCTGAGGAGCAATGTGCCTTCACAGCATCTTTGTACTTGTTGTTTCTTCCATAATTTGTATGGGCTTTATGACCCTGTCTCTTTTCATTCTTTCACTGTTGTAATTCTTCCGAGACTTGGAAATCTAAATAAATAAAATTATCTGTGTTGTTTGCGTTGCATGCAAGAACCTGCCATGTAGTCATACACAGACGCTTATTGTGCTTAAGTCAAAGAAGGAAGAAAACGAAAAAGTACTTCTTCTTTGCTTTAAACACATGCGGACCCGCCCGCGTCCTCGCTCCCAAGTATAATGAAAAGCGGGGTATGACAGGCGGAATCTGAACGACCCGAGCGATGGAGGCAATTGATACGGCCATCTTGGGGCGGCCCAAGAGCGAGCAGTCCAAGCCCACATTGGAAGCGGGAGGACCCCAAAAGGAGTTTGGGCCGACCGACGAGGCCCTCACAAGGACATGATACCGGGTCGGCCACGATCGGGATTGTGCTTCGTCAGCCCACGATAGCGGGAGTCAACCGCTCCCCAGAACACTCCCCCTTAATGACCATTAATGGACCCCATTAACCCACCTTCATGGCGCATGAAGGCACCTTAAAGGAGGCAGATCATGGGGACGGAAAATGGGGGACGTGGACGGGGAAACGATCGTGGGAGGACCCCTATAAAGGAACTCAGGAGGCAACGAAGAAAGGAAGCTAGCCCCGGATATCAATAGACGGAGGTATTCTACACAAAGACCTTGTTTTCCACTTTATATTCCCTCCACTAGCTCGGTCCGAGGACGCGCGTGTCGGCCACCCTGTGAGCCGTACCGGTCCCTTCGTGCGTCATACAGATCCGTTCTGACTTAGGCATCAGAGGGGACTTGGACGGAACCAAGGTCCAGCCCCCTGACGAGCTTCTTTGTCTCTCCAGGCCAAGCTGATCCTGTGGCACCGAGGCTACTCCTCAGCGCCACACCGACTGAGGCCGAGCACGTCCAACAACGAGCCCGCTCGCCCCTGACGAGCTACATCATCAACCAAGGCCGAGCAGATCCAGCGGTACCAAGGCTATCCCTCTGCACGTCGCTAACCAAGGCCGAACGCTCCTACCAACGAGCCCGCTCGCCCTGACACGCCGAGGACACTCTTTGAAGAGCCATCGTAAGGATCGAAGCTACCCCGTCAGGCAATCTGACTCTTGACGGAACCAAGGGGTCTCATCCGACTCCTTGACCACGTTGATCGCTCATCCTACGGCCATCGATTCAGTGGTGAGAAAAACACCCGTAAACATCAATTGAAGACGGCGATCTCCGGTTCCAACGGCCATTTTTGCGGATTTTCTAAGTCCAGAGTATTTTCTACATTTTCCATATAATATTAATCGTAATATTAGCTGATATGATTATTATAACCAAATTTTGTCTTCTCCTATTTTTCAGTTGAATATGGCGATCTCCTAGTTCTATCAGACATTTTTACGGATTTTTCTAAGCTCGGGGCTATTTCTACAGTTTATCAAATATATAGATATTTTTATTAAATGATATGATTTTATAGCCTAAGTATGTCTTCTAAATTTTTAGTTGAAGATGGTGATCGCCCGGTTCCAACAAACATTTTTTTTTGGATTTTTTTGACCTTGAGGCTATTTTCTATAATTTATGGAAGATATGGATCTTTTTATTAAATGGTATGATTTTTGGACTAATTTTCCCTTCTGTTATTTTTTCTTTGAAGATGGCGATCTCCCGGTTCCAGCGGATGTTTTTACGGATTTTACTGAGCTCTGGACTACTTTCAAAATTTTCTGCGTGATATTAATCGTTGTATTAAATGATATGATTTTTACGGATATTTCTGCCGATTTTTATGACCTCGCGGGTATTGTCTACATTTTTTGAGGATATGGATCTTTTTATTAAATGATATGATTTTTTGGATTAATTTTGTCTTCTCTTATTTTCCACTTCAAGTTGGCGATCTCCCGGTTCCAAAGGATATATTTGCGGATTTTTCTAAGCTCGCGACTATGTTCTACATATTCTGGAAGATATGTATCATTTTATTAAATGATTTGATTTTTTGGCCTAGTTTTTTCATATCTTATTTTTAAGTTGAAGATGGCGATCTTCCAGTTCAAATGGACATTTTTTCAGATTTTTCTATGCTCGAGGCTATTTTTTACATTTTCTGAAAGATATGGTTGTTTTACTAAATTATATGATTTTTATAACCTAAGTTTCTCTTCTCCCATTTTTCAATTGAACACGACGATCTCCCGGTTCCATCGGACATTTTTGCGGATTTTTCTGAGCTCGGGGCTATTTTCTAAATTTTCTGGAATATATGGATGTTTTATTAAATGATTGAATTTTTTGCCTAATTTTGCATTCTCTTATTTTTCAGTTGAAGATGGCGATCTCCCGGTTCCAACAGACATTTTTGCATATTTTTCCTGAGCTCGGCACTATTTTCTGTAGTTTCAGGAAGATATGGATCATTTCCATTGAAATAGATTATATTTATAGCCTAATTTTGGCTTCTCTTATTTTTAGTTGAAGATGGTAAGCTCCCGGTTCCAACGGATAGTTTTACAGATTTTTCTGAGATCGATTGTATTTTTACATTTTCTATAGGAAATAGATATTTTATTAAATGATATGATTTCTATAGCCAAATTTTGTCTTCTCTTATTTTTCAGTTGAAGGTGGCGATCTCTCGGTACCAACAGACATTTATGCGGATTTTTCTGAGCTCGGGCCTATTCTACATTTTCTGGAGATATGTATATTTTATTAAATGATATGATTCTTAATTTTGTCTACTTTTATTTTTCAATTGAATATAGTGATCTTTCGGTTCCAACAGACATATTTGCGGATTTTTCTGAGTTGGGGCTATTTTCTATATTTTCTAGAAGATATGGATTTTCTTATTAAATGATATGGTGTTTATAGCCTAATTTTGTCTTCTCTTATTTTTTTAGTTGAAGATGGCGATCTCTCGGTACCAACAGACATTTTTGCAGATTTTTCTGAGCTCGGACCTACTACTAAATTTTCTGGAAGATATGTATCTTTTTATTAAATGAGATGATTTTTTGGCTTAATTTTGTCTACTCTTATCTTTCATTTGAATATGGCGATTTTTCGGTTCCAACGGACATTTTTTGCAGATCTTTCATAGTTTCAGGCTATTTTCTACATTTTCTAGAAAATTTGGATCTTTTTATTAAATGATAAGATTTTTCTAGCCTAATTTTGGCTTCCATATTTTTCACTTGATGATGGCAATCTACCAGTTCCAACAGACATTTTCACGGATTTTTCTGACCTCGAGACAATTTTCTGTATTTTCTGTAAGATATCGATTGTGTTATTAAAAGATAAGATTTTTTGGCCTAATTTTTTCTTCTCTTATTTTTTTTGTTGATGATGGCGATCTCCTGATTCCAAAGGATATTTTTGCGCATTTTTCTGTGCTCTGGGAAATTTTCTGTATTATCTGTAAGATATCGATCGTCTTATTATGTGATACATTTTTGGCCTAATTTTGTCTTCTCTTTTTTCGTTACATTTGACAATCTTCCGGTTCCGACGGATATTTTTGCGGATTGTTCTGATCTTCGGAATATTTTCTACATTCTATGAAAAATAAGAATCTTTGTATTAAATGATATGATTTTTATTGCCAAATTTTTCTTCACTTATTTTTCAGTTGAACTTAGCGAACTCCCGGTTCCAATGGACATTTTTGCGGATTTTCGGAGCTCGGTGCTCTTTTCTTTATTTTTTTGGAAGATATGAATCATTTTAATAAATGATATGATTTTTGTAGCTTAAGTTTGTCTTCTATTATTTTTAAGAGAAGATGGCGATCTCCTGGTTCCAAAGGACATTTTTGCAGAATTTTCTGAGCTCCGAGCTATTTTCTACATTTTATGGAAGATTTGAATCTTTTTATTAAATGATATGATTTTTAATCTAAGTTTTTCTTCTCTTATTTTCCAGTTGAAGTTGGCGATCTCCCGGTTCCAATTGAAATTTTTGCGGATATTTTTGAGCTCCGGGCTATTTTCCATATTTTCTGGAAGATATGGAATGTTTTATTAAATGATATCAAAGAAGACAAAATTAGGCCAAAATGTCCCTTGGAACCTGAAAATCTTAATCTTCAAATGAAATATAAGATAGGACAAAATTTGTAACCGGGAAATCATCATCTATAAAAATGTCCATTGTAACCGGGATATCGCCATCTCCGACTGAAAAGATTTTTATATATCATTTTCTGAGCTTGGTGCTATTTTCCACATTTTATGAAAGATACGGATCTTTTTATTTATTGATATGATTTTTCTAGCCTAAATTTGTCTTATCTTATTTTCCAGTTGAAGATGTCGATCTTTTTATTAAATGATATGGTATTTAGGCCTAATTTTGGTATGATTTCTCTTTTTTGCGGATTTTTCTAACCTCGGGGCTATTTTCTGTATCTTCTCGATCGTTTTATTAAATGATATGATTTTTTGGCCTATTTTGTCTTCTTTTATTTTTTTTCGTTGATGATTGGGATCTCCTGGTTCAACGGATATTTCTACAGATTGTTTTAAGCTCTGGGCTATTTTTGTATTATCTGCAAGATATCGACTGGTTTATTAAATGATATGATTTTTTGGCCTAATTTTGTATTCTCATTTTTCGTTAAATTTGGCGATCTCCTGGTTCTGACGGAAATTTTTGCGGATTTTCTTAGATCGGATCTATTTCCTTCTTTTTCTGCAAAATTTGAATCTCTTCATTAAATGATATTATTTTTTGGCAAATTTTGTATTCTTTTTTTAGTTGAAGATGGCGATCTCCCGATTTCCAAAGGACATTTTTTCAGATTTTTTTGAGTTTGGTATTATTTTCAACATTTGCTGGAAGATAAGGATCTACATATTACATGATATGATTTTTATGGCCTAATTTTGTCTTCTCTAATTTTTCAGTTGAAGAAGACGATCTCCCGGTTACAACGGACATTTTTCTGATTTTTGGGAGCTCGGTGCTATTTTCTACATTTTCTGAAAGAAATGAAACTTTTTATTAAATGATATGATTTTTCGGCCTAATTTTGTCTTCTCTTCTTTTTCAGTTGAAGATGGCGATCGACGGGTTCCAATGGACTTTTTTGCGGACTTTTCTGAGCTCGTGGCTATTTTCTATATTTTCTGTAAGTTATGTATCTTTATATTAAAGGATATGATTTTTATACCATACTTCTTTCTTCTCATATTTTTCGTTGAATATGGCGATCCCCCGGTTCCAACGGACATTTTTGTGGACTTTTCAGATCTCATGTCCTTTTTCTACATTTTCATGATGATATGGACCTTTTTGTTAAATGATTTGATTTTTTGGCATAATTTTGTCCTCTCTTATTTTTCAGTTGAAGATGGTGATCTTCCAGTTCCAATGGACTTTTTAGCGGACCTTTCTAAACTTACGGCTATTTCCTAAATTTTTTAAGATATGATTTTTAATAAATGATAAGATTGTTTGGCCCAAATTTCTCTTCTCTTATTTTTCAGTTGAATATGGCGATCTCCTGGTTCCAACTACATTTTTGTAGACTTTTCTAAGATGCGGTCTACTGTCTACATTTTCTGAAAGATATGAATCTTTTTATTAAATGATATGATTTTTTGCCTAATTTTATGTTCTCTTATTTTTAAGTTGAAGATAACAATCTCCTGGTACCAATGAACATTTTTACTGATTTTTCTAAGCGCGGGGCTATTTTCTAAATTTTATTGAAGATATGAATATTTTTATTAAATGAAATTGTAACGACTGCTTTTCATGTATCTGGATTTTATGTATTATAATAAATGTTTTGGTGGATTTTCTCCTCTTGTGTGGTTTTCGTCTCCGTAGTTTTCATTTTCGATCGATTCGTCGTATTTTCTCGCTTCTTTCTTAGGATTGTCGATTTCGAAGTTTGTCACTCGTGACGGGCTTCATAACGGTCGTATCTAACTATTAGATCAAGCCTAGGAGTCTTAGGAATCGATCCCGGGGCCCCGCGCTCCGTATCGGTACTTTCTGTGCTCATTAGCCGGTGTAAGAAGGGCCACCGACCGACTAGATGACGATCCAGTCGGTCGGCCAATCCTTCTTGGACCGACTAGTTAGCTTTCTAAATTTCTCAGGAGTTACTGTTTATCGTTAGTCGGTCTAAGAACGTTGGTTGACCGACTAGGTTGCAAACTAGTCGGTCAGCAATGCTTCTTGAACCGACTAACTCATCAAATTATTTTTGTATCAGTTACTGTTTACTCTTAGTCGGTCTAAGAACGTTTATCGACCGACTAGATGCCAAACTAGTCGGTCAGTATTTGTTCATGGACCGACTAACTCTAGAATCCTAATTTCACCTGTAGCTACTGTTTACACTTAGTCGGTCTGCGTTGGTCGACCGACCGACTAGTTGTCAAACTAGTCGGTCAGTGGTTGTTCTTTGAGCCGACTAACTAGTGCTGTAAACCCTAGTTTTGCCCTAGCCGCCAGCCTAGCCTATAAATACCCAACCCAAACGTTTTCTTCCCCTCCAACTCGACCCTAAACCCTAAAATCGCCCCCATTGATCCCCCCACCTTCCTCCAAGCTCCATTGCTTCATTCCAAGCCCTAAATCCATCATCCAAACCATCCATCTACCCTATCTACCTCTCATCTTCCCCAAAATCTCACCAAAACCCATCAAATCCCCAAATCCCCCAAAACCCTAGTTTCCCCAATCTTCTCCAATCTTCTCCAGATTTGATCCTAGGGTTCCCCGGAGTGTTCCTTCCGTCTCCTCTCGGTAAGAGATCGATCTACCGTTGTTTTTATAACTTATTTATAATTTTGGTGAAACCCTAATTAATTTCATGTGTTTGGTGTTTGTTTCCCCCTAAACAGCGATTTCCTCGTAGATAGCATCCGTGTGACGAGGTTGATCGTCATCCCCGGTGCTAGGCAAGTGAAACTTGCCACTTAGGGTTTAGGCCATGTTTTAGGCCATTTGCATGTTGTAGGCGTAAAAGAGGCTAGGCGACGAAATGAAGCTCGCCTAGGCGCAAATTGGGGAATTAGCTTGACAACGAAGCTAATTCCGACTATTAGCATGTTGCACAATTACCATGTCATGTTTACTTTCAATTAACGGTACGCGAATATGTTCATGTCATTGCATTTTGCCTGTCACGTTTAATTTAAATTAACGGTACGCAAATATCTGTTCATGTCTTTGCATAGTGATTATTCATCGTGATTGCGTAGCGCACGCTACAATATTATATTCCTGGCTCGTGTTCCAGAAGCGAGCTTAGTGAGTTGGAAACCCCAACGCTCGACACATATGGGTGGGGTAAGAGATAAGCGGCCTGAGCCCCGAGTTGGCCTGATCCGCCACTCCGGCCAGCAGGTGGACTCTCTAGTGCACAAGTGATTAATAGTGATAGAGATAAGCGGCCTGAGCCACGAGCTGGCCAGCAGGTGGACTCTCTATGCACTAAGTGTTTACCATTGACAAGTGATTAATAGTGGTAGAGATAAGCGGCCTGAGCCACGAGCTGGCCAGCAGGTGGACTCTCTATGCACTAAGTGATAAGTGATAAGTGAAAGTGATAAGTGATTAGTGATTTGGTAGCTTTTGCTACATTGTGCATGCTTGCTTCTCTTTTTAAACTGTTGCATCATGCTTAACTGTCATGTCATTACTTAATACTATAACTGCTAGGTTGCTAGATGCTTCACTTTCAGTTTCCTTGCCCAAGTCTTTTAGACTTGCTGACATGTGCCCCTTTACTCTTTTGGGTGACACATGTTAGATCCGGAGCCCGAGTACCTCGTTGAGGACGAGGTGTTTGCTGACGCCGAGCCCGAGCTTGTGTTTGACGGGGAGTACGTGGACACTGGGGACCAGTCCTAGTGTCTCCGTTGCGTTTTATTTTGTTAGGCAGTTGTTTGTTATTGGTGCGTGGCACCCATACTTTGTTATGTCGTTGCTTTTGTTGGCCTTGTTCTGGGCCTTTAGACTCTTTTCTTTTAGCCTGGTGGCTTTTCTGGATGTTGAACTTATTTGTGATGCTGGACAATATTTGTGAGATGTGAATTTTATCTCAGTCTCTCCTTGTGTTATTATTGCTATTCTGTTGTGGTTACAGGGACCTGTTTATGTATTGTGGACGCTTATCGGGTTTGGGGCTTCACAGCTCCACTCTCGTGCGGACCTTTTCACGTCTCGCCTCCATTTTAGGGAAGCGGGTCGTGACAGGTTTTAGTGGTGGCCCATGCAGGTCCTCTTCTGTAACTGCGATTTTTGGAATAGCGATAATAACATTAGAATGTCCAATAAACTAAGTTCGACGTTCGAGTCATAAGCTATGAGTCTAATCTGATTTGTTTTCCGTGTCACTAGATGGCAGGAAGACGTTTCACCCGTGGTGGGGGCAGTGGTGCGCTCCCTCATGATGAGGAGCCTGAGCGGGAACCCACCAGCGGTGAGATGATGCGGATGATGATCCAGATGATGCAAGTGCAGCAGGGCGTGCTTTTGCAAGTCCAAAATGCTCCACCTGCTCGAGCTGCCCGGGTTCTTCCGGATGCCCCTCGCTCTGAGCCAGGAGCGAAGCAATTTCGGGAGCTGGGTCCCGCATATTTTGATGGTTCTGAGGGTCCTCTGGCGGCCGATGAGTGGATTCGGAACGTCGAGGACAATCTGAAGATGGCCAAGATCACCCCGGCTGGATGGGTTGATTTGGCGAAGAGGCAGCTGAAGGATAACGCCAGGAATTGGTGGGATGCTGAAGAGAAGTTGTTGGTGGAGCCGATAGCTTGGGCTACCTTCAAGGCCAGATTTGATGGTGAGTTTTTCCCCAAGGCTGCCAAGGAGGAGATGCTGCAGCGTTTTATCGATCTGAAGCAGGGGAACTCGTCGGTGGACATGTACCACCAGGAGTTCATGAGGCTTAGTCGGTTTGCGCCGAAGATGGTGCAGGACGCTGAGGAGAGAGCTCAGAGGTTCCTGCAGGGGCTTGCTTCGGAGCTCCAGAGCTTTGTGACCTCCTCTGACCGGGAATCTTATCAGAAGGTTCTAGTAGCTGCCAAGAGGCAGGAGCTGCTCGTGAACCAGAGGAGAGGATCTGTGGTTGGTGCTGGGGAAGATGCCTGTGGAACAGGCGAGAGCTGTGGTTAGGCCTGGATTCAGGCCGAACCAGCCTGTTCATTTTAAGAGGCCAGTAGGGCCTGCTCGGAGGACTTGCCATTTTTGTGGCAAGGAGGGCCATGTCAAGGGAATCGTGTAGGAGGTTCTTGGGGCAATGTATCGCCTGCGGAGATCCTGCCCATGCTCTCAGGGAGTGCCCGAGGTTGAAGCAGCCTTGGAAGGCACCTATTGCCGCCCAGCCGTTGCAGCAGCGAGCGTCTGTTCCTGCTGGACGTGGAGCAGCTCTTGTTCCGCAGAGACAGGCTTTTCAGCAGGCTGCTCCGCCGAGGAGGCAGGCTTTTCTGATGACCGCTGCGGAGAGCGAAGCTGTGGATGAGGTTATCGCAGGTAATCCTCATTCTAGCTATTACTTTCCTATTTGGTCTTGATTGCTAGATTATGTTGTTTGCTTGAACTTGCTTGTTTGCTAGACTAGGGTTTGATTGTTAATTGATTGATTAGGTGTGATTTTGGTGTGCACATTTCCTGCACGAGTCCTCTTTGACTCTGGTGCATCGATGTGCATTATTTCTCGGAGCTTCGTGGAGAGGCATTCCTTGTCGACGTCCCCTCTCCCCAAGAGTTGGAATATCGTTACAGGGAATGGTGTGGTCTCGGTGCATCGTGGTTGCAATTCTTGCTCGTTGGTGGTCTGTGGACATGAGCTTTTTGCTGATTTCATTGTCCACGACATCATCAACTATGACGCAGTTCTTGGGATGGACTGGCTTGCGAGCTTCTATGCTACGATCGACTGTCGGAGGAAGAAGGTGGTGTTCGAGATTCCCGGACATCCAGTATTTGAGTTCAGTCGTGGTAGCAGTTCGCTTGGTCCTGTCAGATTTCGGGCCAGGCCGGTGGAGGCTGTGGCTATGCAGATGGAGCTGGAGTGGCCAGCTGTGGTGCGAGATTTTGGCGACGTCTTCCCCGGGGAGATGTCTGGTTTGCCGCCTGATCGAGCTTTGGAATTTTCTATCGATCTTGTTCCAGGTGCGCAGCCGATTTCGAAGGCGCCGTATCGTATGGCACCTGCAGAGTTGGAAGAGTTGCGGAAGCAGTTGGATGAGCTTTTGCAGAAGGGTTATATTAATCCTAGTGTGTCTCCGTGGGGAGCACCGGTGTTGTTGGTTAAGAAGAAGGATGGTTCGCGTCGCATGTGCGTGGACTATCGGGAGTTGAATGCGGTGACCATTAAGAATAAATACCCGTTGCCTCGCATCGATGATATCTTTGATCAGCTTGGAGGTTCGAGGGTGTTTTCTAAGTTGGATTTGAGGAGTGGTTACCATCAGTTGAAGGTGAAGAAGGGAGATGTTCCGAAGACAGCGTTCAGGACGAAGTATGGACACTAAGAGTTCGTGGTTATGCCATTTGGCGTAACTAACGCGCCCGCAGTTTTCATGAATCTGATGAACCTGATTTTCTACGACTTTTTGGATAAGTTTGTCGTTATCTTTATTGACGACATTCTGATCTATTCGAAGTCGGAGGAAGAGCATGCCTCGCACTTGAGGACGGTGTTGGAGATTTTGAGGAAGCATCGTTTGTATGCTAAGTTTTCGAAGTGCGAGTTTTGGCTGGATCGAGTTGCTTTTCTGGGGCATGTGGTGTCTGGAGGTGGTATTTCTGTGGATCCCGAGAAGATTAGGGCCATCAGGGAGTGGCCTGTTCCGTCGTCTGCGTCTGAGATTCGGAGTTTTCTCGGACTTGCTGGTTATTATCGGCGATTCATTAAGGACTTTTCTCGTATTGCTGAGCCGATGACCAGGTTGACGCGGAAGGATGTTGCTTATGTTTGGTCGGGTGATTGTGGGAGTGCTTTTGGTATTTTGAAGGAGAGGTTGACGACTGCCCCTATTCTTGTTGTGCCTGATCGCAGCGGTGGATTTGAGATCTTTTACGATGCTTCTGGCAAGGGTCTCGGTTGTGTGTTGCATCAGCATGGGCATGTTGTGGCGTATGCGTCTCGTCAGCTTAAGGTTCATGAGAAGAATTACCCGACGCATGATTTGGAGTTGGCTGCCGTTGTGTTTGCTCTTAAGATTTGGAGGCACTTCTTGCTGAGTGAGAAAGTGAAGATTTTCACCGATCACAAAAGCTTGAAGTATATTTTCACTCAGAAGGAGCTCAACATGCGACAGCGTCGATGGTTGGAGCTTATGGCGGATTATGATATTGATTTGCAGTATCACCCTGGCAAGGTGAATGTGGTTCCAGATGCTTTGAGTAGGCTGCCAGCGGTGATGATTTTGACCTCGCAGTGGAGATTGCAGCAGGATTTTTGCGAGTCTGGAGTGGAAATTGTTCTTCCTGGGGAGGCTTCTTCGTTGATGTACATGCAGGTACAGTCGACGATCGTGGATCGGATTAAGGCTGGCCAGGCTGAGGATCCGAAGCTGGTGAGGATTCGGGAGATGGTGGAAGCCGGTCTGCGGACTGACTTCTTGATTCATGAGGATGGCTCGCTGAGGTTTGGAGCCAGGTTGTGTGTGCCTGCTGGGGATGTCAGAGAGGAGCTGATGGTGGAGGCACACAGTTCGCCGTATTCTGTGCATCCTGGTGGCACCAAGATGTACCAGGATCTTCGTCTGAATTATTGGTGGCATGGTATGAAGAGGAGCGTGGCTCGGAGTGTAGCCAAGTGCTTGGTTTGCCAGCAAGTGAAGGCGGAACATCAGCGTTCGGCCGGGTTGCTACAACCGCTTCCGATTCCGGAGTGGAAGTGGCAACACATCACTATGGATTTCGTGACTGGACTACCTCGGAGTCCGAAGCAGAATGACGCGATTTGGGTGATCGTGGATCGATTGACCAAATCTGTGCACTTTATTCCGTTCCGAGTGGGACAGTCCACTGAGGCGCTAGCAAGGAGATATATGGAGGTAAAATTCTTTTACTCTCCGTCTTTAATTCCTTTTCCTAGTTTGGATAGTGATGTAACGTGAATCGTGCAGGAAGTTGTACGACTTCACGGAGTCCCCGTGAGTATCGTGTCTGACAGAGACACGAGGTTCACATCTCAGTTCTGGCAGAGTTTGCAGAAGAGCTTGGGTACGCGTCTGAGTTTCAGCACGGCGTACCATCCGCAGACGGATGGCCAGTCCGAGAGGACGATTCAGATTTTGGAAGACATGCTGAGGGCGTGCATGTTGGATTTCAAGGGTTCGTGGGAGGACCATCTACACTTGGTGGAGTTCTCTTACAACAACAGCTTCCAGGCGAGTATTGGCATGGCGCCTTTCGCCGCTCTTTATGGGAGGAAATGTCGATCGCCATTGAGTTGGGATGACGTTGGTGATCGGGAGTTGTTGGGACCTGAGATGATCGTGGAGGCCGTGGATATCGTCAGGAATATTCGGGAAAGGTTGAGAATTGCTCAGGACCGTTTTAAGCATTGGGCGGATGCTAAACGTCGTCCTTTGGAGTTTCAGCCGGGTGACCATGTGTTCTTGAAGATTTCCCCGAATCGTGGTGTGATTCGTTTTGGGAAGCGTGGAAAGTTGAGCCCGCGATACATTGGACCGTTTGACGTTTTGGAGAGGGTTGGCGAGGTAGCTTATCGCTTGGCCTTGCCGCCGTCTTTGGAAGGAGTTCACAATGTTTTCCATGTGTCGCAGCTTCGTCGATACATTAGCGATCCGTCTCATGCGGTGGATTTTTCGGAGATTACCGTTCGCCCCGATATGACGTATGACCAGCATCCAGTGCAGATTCTGGACAGGCGTCAGAAATCGCTTCGGAACAAGATTGTTAATCTTGTGAGGGTGATGTTGCGACACGGTTCACCTGGAGAGTCTACTTGGGAGAATGAGGATGAGATGCGAGAGCGTTTTCCACTTTTGTTTCCGGACTCGTGAGTTTTGGAAATTCCGAGGACGGAATTTTTCTTAAGTTGGGGAGGATGTAACGACTGCTTTTCATGTATCTGGATTTTATGTATTATAATAAATGTTTTGGTGGATTTTCTCCTCTTGTGTGGTTTTCGTCTCCGTAGTTTTCATTTTCGATCGATTCGTCGTATTTTCTCGCTTCTTTCTTAGGATTGTCGATTTCGAAGTTTGTCACTCGTGACGGGCTTCATAACGGTCGTATCTAACTATTAGATCAAGCCTAGGAGTCTTAGGAATCGATCCCGGGGCCCCGCGCTCCGTATCGGTACTTTCTGTGCTCATTAGCCGGTGTAAGAAGGGCCACCGACCGACTAGATGACGATCCAGTCGGTCGGCAATCCTTCTTGGACCGACTAGTTAGCTTTCTAAATTTCTCAGGAGTTACTGTTTATCGTTAGTCGGTCTAAGAACGTTGGTTGACCGACTAGGTTGCAAACTAGTCGGTCAGCAATGCTTCTTGAACCGACTAACTCATCAAATTATTTTTGTATCAGTTACTGTTTACTCTTAGTCGGTCTAAGAACGTTTATCGACCGACTAGATGCCAAACTAGTCGGTCAGTATTTGTTCATGGACCGACTAACTCTAGAATCCTAATTTCACCTGTAGCTACTGTTTACACTTAGTCGGTCTGCGTTGGTCGACCGAGACCGACTAGTTGTCAAACTAGTCGGTCAGTGGTTGTTCTTTGACCGACTAACTAGTGCTGTAAACCCTAGTTTTGCCCTAGCCGCCAGCCTAGCCTATAAATACCCAACCCAAACGTTTTCTTCCCCTCCAACTCGACCCTAAACCCTAAAATCGCCCCCATTGATCCCCCACCTTCCTCCAAGCTCCATTGCTTCATTCCAAGCCCTAAATCCATCATCCAAACCATCCATCTACCCTATCTACCTCTCATCTTCCCCAAAATCTCACCAAAACCCATCAAATCCCCAAATCCCCCAAAACCCTAGTTTCCCCAATCTTCTCCAATCTTCTCCAGATTTGATCCTAGGGTTCCCCGGAGTGTTCCTTCCGTCTCCTCTCGGTAAGAGATCGATCTACCGTTGTTTTTATAACTTATTTATAATTTTGGTGAAACCCTAATTAATTTCATGTGTTTGGTGTTTGTTTCCCCCTAAACAGCGATTTCCTCGTAGATAGCATCCGTGTGACGAGGTTGATCGTCATCCCCGGTGCTAGGCAAGTGAAACTTGCCACTTAGGGTTTAGGCCATGTTTTAGGCCATTTGCATGTTGTAGGCGTAAAAGAGGCTAGGCGACGAAATGAAGCTCGCCTAGGCGCAAATTGGGGAATTAGCTTGACAACGAAGCTAATTCCGACTATTAGCATGTTGCACAATTACCATGTCATGTTTACTTTCAATTAACGGTACGCGAATATGTTCATGTCATTGCATTTTGCCTGTCACGTTTAATTTAAATTAACGGTACGCAAATATCTGTTCATGTCTTTGCATAGTGATTATTCATCGTGATTGCGTAGCGCACGCTACAATATTATATTCCTGGCTCGTGTTCCAGAAGCGAGCTTAGTGAGTTGGAAACCCCAACGCTCGACACATATGGGTGGGGTAAGAGATAAGCGGCCTGAGCCCCGAGTTGGCCTGATCCGCCACTCCGGCCAGCAGGTGGACTCTCTAGTGCACAAGTGATTAATAGTGATAGAAATAAGCGGCCTGAGCCACGAGCTGGCCAGCAGGTGGACTCTCTATGCACTAAGTGTTTACCATTGACAAGTGATTAATAGTGGTAGAGATAAGCGGCCTGAGCCACGAGCTGGCCAGCAGGTGGACTCTCTATGCACTAAGTGATAAGTGATAAGTGAAAGTGATAAGTGATTAGTGATTTGGTAGCTTTTGCTACATTGTGCATGCTTGCTTCTCTTTTTAAACTGTTGCATCATGCTTAACTGTCATGTCATTACTTAATACTATAACTGCTAGGTTGCTAGATGCCTCACTTTCAGTTTCCTTGCCCAAGTCTTTTAGACTTGCTGACATGTGCCCCTTTACTCTTTTGGGTGACACATGTTAGATCCGGAGCCCGAGTACCTCGTTGAGGACGAGGTGTTTGCTGACGCCGAGCCCGAGCTTGGTACCAATGAACATTTTTACTGATTTTTCTAAGCGCGGGGCTATTTTCTAAATTTTATTGAAGATATGAATATTTTTATTAAATGAAATGTTTTTTTGGTACATCGAAAAGTAACAACACTGGGAATCGAACCCAGTTCTTTCCCCTTCTGTAACTGCTCCTAGTTCCTACAGTGTCTCCATTATTGAATAAAGGGAGGGATGATGCTCTTTATGTACTTTGAGCATGAGATTCCACCGTTATCATGTCCATTGTGTATATCATCTGATGTATGTTCTGGAAGTTGGGAATATGTCCTATAATCCAGAAAGAAGATGTAACTTATAATACAGTATGGGAGGGGGTGATACCACTCGGCCACTGGCCGTTGTTAATGATAGGATTTTTATAATCTATGTGTGTCTTCTCTTATTTTTTTTACGTTGAAGATAGTGATCTCCCGGTTCCAACGGATATTTTTGTAGAGTTTTCTGAGCTCGGAATTATTTCTACATTTTCTGGAAGATATGTATCGTTTTATTAAATGATTTGATTTTTGGCCTAATTTTTATTCTCTTTTTTCTAGTTGAATATGGTGGTCCCCCGGTTCCAACTGATATTTTTGTGGATTTTTCTTAGCTCGGGGTTATTTTCTACATTTTCGGGAAGATATGGATCTTCATATTAAATGATATTATTTTATGACCTAATTTTGTCTTCCCCTATATTAAATGATATGATTTTTATAACCAAATTTTGTTTTCTCTTATTTTCCAGTTGAAGATGACGATCTTTTGGTTCCAAAGGACATTTTTGCGGATATTTTTGAGCTCAGAGCTATTTTATGTATTTTATGGATGATATTGATCGTATGATATGATTTTTTGGCCTAATTTTGTTTTCGCTTATTTTTTCGTTTAAGAGGGCAATCTACCGGTTCCAACAGATATTTTTTGCGGATTTTTTGAGCTCTGTGATATTTTCTACATTTGCTGTAAGATATGAACTTTTTTGTTAAATGATATGATTTTATTGCCTAATTTTGTCATCACAAATTTTTTTTTAAGTTGAAGAAGATGATCTTCTGGTTCTAAAGGACATTTTTGCGAATTTTCCTGATCTCATGGCTATTTTCAATATTTTCTGAAAGATATGAATCTCTTTATTAAATAATATGATTTTTTGGCCTAATTTTTTCTTCTCTTCTTTTTCAGTTGAAGATGACGATCTCCTGTTACAAATGACTTTTTTGCGGATTTTTCTGGGCTCAGTGCAATTTTCTATTTTTCTGAAGATATGGAACTATTAATTAAATGATAGAATTTTTCGCCTAATTTTGTCTTCTCTTATTTTTCAGGTTAAGATCGTGATCTCCCGGTTCCAACGGACATTTTTCGGATTTTTCTGAGCTACATGCTATTTTCTACATTTTCATTAAGATTTGGATCTTTGTACTAAATAATATGATTTTATAACTAGTGTTATTTCCAAGCTCAGGATTTTTCTGAGCTTGGTGTTATATCCAAAATTTTGTGAGCTTGGTGTTATATCAAATAATCAAATGTTTATTGAGGGTATTTGGCATATGCATTATGAATATATACCTGGTATATAGATATCATATCAATACTATGCCATAATCCATAAATGTCATAATATCTGTCATTGTAACATATATCTCTTTTGGGTCGTCAAGTATTATATACATATATATTGGATATCGGGTATTAACATATATGCACCTCGGTTATTTGATATACCATTTACTGATCACTATTCATATATACAATATATATGTCCTTCTATAGTATGATATCCAGGAAGATATATACTGATATGATAGGCTATGATTATACATAGTTTATTGTTATATATTCAGTTGATCGTACATATATTACTGGATATACTTACCGGGATAAATGGATACATTATTGCGGAAATAGAATTAAACTCATATGATATTATGGTATCAATTATATATCTCATGTACAAGTATTAACACGTATATACATAGTTACATCAATAACTCACATGATTATATACATACAATAACATATCATATAACTCAGAAATTATTACCCATATTGTTAATATGCCAGCTACGTTGTGTATCCCAAATAACGTAATAGTATTTATTCTGATACTTATAACATGATAAATATACGTGTTAACATATATCGGTATTGTATTTATATCATAAATTAATATATTGGATATCACTTGTATAACATATATATACTAGTCATAACCCGTGCCCGAGGGCACGGTTCATTTAAGATTTTCCCCCGCAAAATCTTTGTTCCCCAAAAAATTATTTCCACAGCCATTTAAAAGAAAAACAAATTAGCAGAAAAATATTTGGGGGTACGAACGCCTTCGGGAAAAATATAAAAGAATAACAAATTCGACGCGAAACAACAAATTAGCATAAACACGGGGGGGGCCTTTGGCGCGAAACAACAAATTAGCGTAAAACCAGACGCCTTCGGCGCAGGCGCCTTCGAACAACAAATTAGCGTAGAACAACAAATTCGGCGTAGGCGCTTTAGGCGTGGAACAACGAATTAACATAAAAGCGGGCGCCTTCGCTGCAGAACAACAAATTCGGCGCTAAACAACAAATTAGCGTAGACCAACAAATTTGGCGTGGTGCCTTCGACGTGGAACAACAAATTAGCGTAAAAGCAGGCGCCTTCGGCGCGAAACAACAAATTCGGTGCATGTGCTTTCGACACAAAACAACAAATTCGGCGTTGAATAACAAATTAGCGTAGAACAACAAATTCGGCGCGGGCACCATCGGTGCAGAACAACAATTTAGTGTAAAGCAGGCGCCTTCGGCTCGATAAATTATTCTCATCTTGTTGCCCAATGCGTCGAAGAGCCGGTGGGCCCCGCGTTGAGGGAGAGATCATTCGATCTGCACAGCATTCGATCTGCAATATTAAGTGCAAGTTAAAAGTTTTGTCCTTAAATGCATTCATTGCACTCTGCTATTTTCCAGAAACTTTCATTCCCCAAAAATTTTCATTTTCCCATAAACTTTCATTTCTCAAGAAATGTTTTCCCTCTCAAAATTTTCACAAACTCTCTTCTCAACGGTTGATTTTTCCAGATTAAATCTCAACCATCCTTCTATCAACCCCGTTTGTCCTAGTCAGCTTGTCCTAGTCAGCCCTAGGATTCAAAAACAGTTGTGTTTTAATATATAAACTAGTCATAACCCATGCCCGCGGGCACGGTTCATTTAAGATTTTCCCCCGCGAAATCTTTGTTCCCCAAAAAATTATTTCCACAGCCATTTAAAAGAAAAACAAATTAGCAGAAAAATATTTGGCGGCACAGACGCCTTCGGAAAAATATAAAAGAATAACAAATTCGACGCGAAACAACAAATTAGCGTAAACACGGGGGGGGGGGGGGCCTTTGGCGCGGAACAACAAATTAGCGTAAAACCAGACGCCTTCGGCGCATGCGCCTTCGAACAACAAATTAGCGTAGAACAACAAATTCGGCGCAGGCGCTTTAGGCACGGAACAACGAATTAGCATAAAAGCGGGCGCCTTCGCTGTAGAACAATAAATTCGGCGCTAAACAACAAATTAGCGTAGACCAACAAATTTGACGTGGTGCCTTTGACGCGGAACAACAAATTAGCGTAAAAGCGGGCGCCTTCGGCGCGAAACAACAAATTCGGCGCATGTGCCTTCGACACAAAACAACAAATTCGGCGTTGAATAACAAATTAGCGTAGAACAACAAATTCGGTGCGGGCACCATCGGCGCAGAACAACAATTTAGTGTAAAGCCGGCGCCTTCGGCTCGGTAAATTTTTCTCATCTTGTTGCCCAATGCGTCGAAGAGCCGGTGGGCCCCGCGTTGAGGGAGAGATCATTCGATCTGCATAGCATTCGATCTGCAGTATTAAGTGCAAGTTAAAAGTTTTGTCCTTAAATGCATTAATTGCACTCTGCTATTTTCCAGAAACTTTCATTCCCCAAAAATTTTCATTTTCCCATAAACTTTCATTTCCCAAGAAATGTTTTTCCCTCTCAAAATTTTCACAAACTCTCTTCTCAACTGTTGATTTTTCCAGATTAAATCTCAACCATCCTTCTATCAACCCCGTTTGTCCTAGTCAGCTTGTCCTAGTCAGCCTAGGATTCAAAAACAGTTGTGTTTTAATATATAAATGTTCATATGAACAGACACAATCTTTGATGGTCTAGAACACATGTTCACAGCCCAACCGATACCAGATCCGAGCATTCGTTAGCGGTGCAACATGTGTGTGGCCCGTTCGATGGACCTGATGGATCCAAACGGCTAGCATGAGCATAGCCAACACCGCACCCAATGCAATAGCCACCCAACCCGATCCGATACAGTCCATGTTTAATCTTTCTTCTCGCACCCAAAAGCAATAGCCACGTGGGAATTTGATGCGACAATGAATGGATCTTTCTTCCCGTAAAAATGGAGTCCATTTTTCTTGGTCAAGTACCTTATATATTCTATATTGTGTATTATTACCATTTTTCATATAATATTTTATAACATAGAATGCATCAATAACAAAATTGAACTACCAACTGAGCACAATTTAGGCGATGTGGCCCTTTCTTCACATTAGACATATATCATTGAACCTGTCCAATATAGTGGGTATCCAATTATCTGACAAAAATCATTTAGAAGTTCAATTGAGTTCAATGTCAAAAAAACACCTTGTGTTCTGTAAACTGACTTAGGTCATGTATCAGGATCAATGAAAGATAAAACTGGTAGGCTGCTATCAGCTTAACGCAATGATTCCACTTTGTTATCAAAGTTCTACAGGAATTCCGTGAATATCATTGCTGAATTCCGTGAATATCATTGCTGCTCTCCACTCTTTCATAAAATAGAATGTAGGGATCCTGCTTAAGGACAGCGGCCAACTGGACTTCCTCCACCCGATCATCATTAGCCATAAACCAGACTTTAACGCCCTCGCCCTTCTCTCGTCTTACAAATGCATTGTAATGACCCGTCTCGAGGGAGTTTCCCAAGTGCTGCACCATGCCTATGAGAAGATACAGATGCTTCTCATTCTGTTTCTCCAACGAACTGCAATCAAATTGGAAAATAGACAGATCAGGGTTCCTCCTGATCACAGGGCAAACACATATGGTGACATGTCTTTCAGCTGGATTCCTATCACAATTTTGGAAACTTGAACAATTTTGGAGAACCCATATGGTGACATTTCTTTCAGTTGGATTCCTCCTGATCACATGGCAAACACACCCACCACTGACTTCCAAATACTTAAAATTTTCAAATTCGCAAGAACTTTTGTACAAAGCTTAATATTTAAATCATCTTTGCTTGCTCATTAAAATCAACGAACAACTACATCAACACACATTAATTCAACATAAAGATAACACCTTACACTTGAACAAAAAAGCTGAAATTTAGACTAAAATGCAAATTTTCTAACCTTGATACAAACCTCGAGTTTCAAAAATAGAAAAGAACAGTTCACGAATAAGAACAATGAAGAGAAACCACATGCAAATAATTTGTAGTATGAATTATGTATACCAAGTTGGCATAGTATTAAGCGTCAGCTCCTAGGCATTAAAATGTGAGGTCACAGTTAAAAATTAAATTTAGAATAACATTTGTAAAAAAATAGACTCATGAAACCATACCCGAGAACTAAGAAGAGCATCGGTGCAAAGCCATCATCATTTGGAAATTAGCTGAGCAGATATTTGGATGGTGGCATAGCTTCCCAATTGAGATATAACAAATCACAATATTACATCAATTTATTATCTACTTTCGGATTGCCCAAGTAATCCCAAAATCCTCCTCAGAGATAATGTAGGTGAAGGTTCTTGGAATTTTGGGATGAACAAACTGGCATTTTGTTGAACATCAGGTATGGTACATATGTATTGCATAGGAGCCAAGCCATGGTACCTCTCTTGCCTGTTGATTGCTAATGTCTATGAGAAAAAGATGCACCTATTGTTGATTCCTACATGATAACTATGACAATAAATTCTAGGCTGCTGGTGTAGTGGATACAGTTGCCATCATCCAAGCATTTACCTGATGTTCATTGTGTAGCGGAAAACACCCCTGGTACTCACACTTCGATGATTAATACTTTTCATTGTGTACATATACATGCTGTTTCCGAGTCCGTAATAGAAATGGATGATGGCGTTGGAGTAACTCACTTCGCTTTAACATTAGACGCTGTGAAATACCAAGAAAAGCCAACTTTATTGAGATGCTGGTATTTAACATTAGAACATAGTCCAGGAGCCTTAGTCCAGATATTGTGATTAAGAGAAGAGCCCATCGCTGCTGCACTATTGGCAGACAGATCCTTCTCCTTTGTATACAATTATTTCTACAAAAAGCAGAGAACAAAATATTAGAATAAATCCTTGAAAAGGAAACTAAAATCCATCACAAATACCTATAAAATAATTAACAACAACAAATTTTTCTCATCTAATCGGAATTTGGATACAAAAAAACAATAAAAATCTCAACTTTTTCGTGGTGTTTGCTTTAAAATGACTGTAATGCTTTTAGCCCAAAGGGATTGCGAAAAGAAGCCAAACAATGTTTGAATACAAAATAATTCATCAGTATTCATCTAAACCCGATAATTAAAATATGGGCAAACACAACAGAGGGCAATTCACTAAACAATTTCATTAAGTATAAAAAAATTAACATAAAATGAGCATAAAATGAGCAAAAGCCGAACTTTTTTCACCTCCAAGAAAGGGAGTATGAAAGGAACAAAAATTGTTAAGTCTGCAATTTTAAAGGAACAAATATGAAGGGAACAAATTTAAAATAAAATGAAGAAATCCCATTTGGGCTAAGGTCATTAGCTGAGTCTCGCTGGATGAAGCTCGGCGGTGTTTGGTGGCGACTCTATGTGTGTGTGTGTGTGTGAATATATAGTCATAACTCGTGCCCTATGGGCACGATTCATTTAAAATGTCCCCATCAAAATATTGGATCATCAAATTTTATATAAAAAATAATCAAAGCGCAATAATTGTTATTTAGTTACTCCAAAAATTTTAGTTCACCCAAAATTTAGTTCCCTCCAGAGAATTTAGTTCACTGCAAAAATTAGTTTTCTCGAAATTTAGTTCTCCCTTAAATTTTGGGTATTCCCCCAAAATTTTAAGGTACTTCCCTTAGGAAAGAGAATACCTCTCTATTTCTCAGTTCCCGATCTACTTTATAAGCATTGTCTGCATCAAAGATTTTTAAATATATGATATATAATCACATGTACAAAATCAGTGTATTATCATAACAAAAAATAAAATATCAATCTTGCTATCGGATCACGATGCAGGTCTCTGTACTTGAATGTAATCTGTGGCTAAATTTCATAAACTACCATGAACTTTGCACATATTTCCAAAAGCTACTTTGTACTTTGAAACTTTCAAGCTACAATATCATTTGAAAAATACAGAAATCATTGTTCATTCTCGTTCTATCTTTCTACATTGTTCATTCTAGTTCTCTCTTTCTATAGTAATTTACAACATCAATTTCTGGTCAAAATGCAAAAAAAGCATAATCCTCGCCCAAACAACAAACAGAATCTTATATTCAGATTCAAATCAGATTTTGCATGATAATAAATTCCTAAAATATAATACTTAGGAAATGACATATGAATTGGGTGCCCCTAAAATGTAGACCACTGATCGCTTCTTCCGCTTCTGTGCTTCAATAATTTCATCCAAAACCGAGTCGTCGTAAGTCAAGGAAGCGGCGGATCTCCCCATCTATGTTGAAACAAAGAGCACTGTGAGAACAAAAAAATTGTTGGACTTCTTTAACTTCAAATTCAACATAGATATGTCTACTTTTAGCTGTTTGATTGATGCAATATGGTCTTGTTCTTTCTACAACGTTCATTCTAATTCTCTTTCTATAGTAATTTACAACCTCAAATCTGGTCAAATTGCAAATAAAAGCATAATCCTTGCATAAGCAACGAAGCATAATCCATGCACATCACTAATTCAGATTGAGGAATGAAAATAGAACAGATTATAAGGAATTCTCTTCCATTTTGTATATAACTTTGGTCCATTAGAAAATCTACAAATAACGGCCAATTCTCCATCCCTTCCTCTTTTGTAATAACTTTTTGACTTTGTTGATAGTTTGTATCGTGTACTAAGGAATTAACAGTTTTTTGTGAGAGATTTCTTCGGTTGTGTATTCCTCGCTTTAGTTCCCATTTTCTCTTTCATAAGGTAGAAGCTAGGGAATTGAGGTTCTCATCCCATCAAAATGTAATACCATCACATAAGACAGATATTACCATACTTCTTCAAAGAATCTGCTCAACATTTCCATTTAGGGATTACATAGCAGGAGCTAACATCAAACTAAGGTTTTTGAGAGATTTCTTGAGTTGTGTACTGCTCTCTTTAGTTCCCATTTATCTTTCATAAAGTAGAAGCTATGGAACTGCGGTTCCCATCCTAGCAAAATGTAATACCATCACAAAGATAGATATTACCCCCAAAATAGAAAACAAAATAATGGCTCAAACATCATACAGCTGAAAAGAATCTGCTCAAACATCATACAGCTGTAAAGGATCTGATCGCAAGAGTTAACTGATCAGTAAAGTCCATATTTGTAAAATGGTAAAGCAAAAATTATTACCCATATGAAACAAATACATTAAAATTTCCAACCTTTTTTACCTAAAGGTAACTGAAAAAATAAATCAACAGTTTGGAGCAAGGATCTAAAGAATTTCTAGCTCTCCATTAGATAAATCAACAGTTTGGAGCAAAAAATTAATAGAAAAAATAAGATTTACCTATAAATTCAACAGTTTAAATGCGCCCTTTGAGGAAGATGAAGATGAATTATGTGTGGCAGTGAAGCCATCGAGCATTTTTAGCCTCTCAACTATTCTGAGGAAGAAGAAGACGACGTGAAGAAATCAACAGCAAGAGAAAGTAAACTGAAATAAATAAATCAACAGTTTAGAGCAAGGATCTAAAGAATTTCTAGCTCTCCATCATATAAATCAACAGTTTGGAGCAACAAATTAACAAAAAAAAATAAGATTTACCTCTTAAATGCGCCCTTGAAGGAAGAAGAAGAAGAACTGTGTGACAGTGAAGCCATCGAGCATTTTTAGCCTCTCAACCATTGACGTGGATCGATGAGGTGGGAGCATCTCGTCTAGTTTGGAGCAAGGATCTAAAGAATTTCTAGCTCTCCATCAGATAAATCAACAGTTTGGAGCAACAAATTAACAAAAAAAATAAGATTTACCTCTTAAATGCGCCCTTGGAGGAAGAAGATGATGAACTATGTGTGACAGTGAAGCCATCGACCATTTTTAGCCTCTCAACCATTGACGCGGATCGATGAGGTGGGAGCATCTCGTCTGCTTCCCAGGTAACTTGGTGGGCTCCCAAAGAGGTCATTCCCAAGAGAGTGAGATAGTGCTGCATGTTTTTTATAAACAATATTTAATAAGGTTTGACAACGTGGTTTTTCCAACCCATTCCCCCAAAATTCATAAGTTTCTTTCCTAAAAATTTCTCAAAGCTTCATTTCAACCGTTGATTACTTAAGATTAAATCTCGATTGTCTTTCTATCAACCCATTTGTCCTAGTCAGCTTGTCCTAGTCAGCCCTAGGATTAAAAAACCGCTGTCAAATGTATAATAGATTACGTTATAACATATAATATGGTATTAATATGTAAGTTTCATATTCCTTATCGATAACATATTGTAAATACCGTACAATTATATTTAGTATAATAAACTAATTATGTGTAAATATGATTTATGATATATTGTCGGAATAAATAACTATAATACTTGGATATATAGATATTATTACCGTGAGGCGTTTGAACGCTGAGAGAAGAAGAAGGGAATATCCTAACTAGTGGTATGTGGATATCTATTAATACCAGTATGTTATAATCATGTGACATATATCGTAAATACTAATTAGATATAGCTACTTCTGTAATTGCTTAATAATCCTATTACCAGTACAATAATATTAATAAGTTTCTATACCGACGAAGATACTATACATAATGGTGTATACATACTTACATATTTATTGATATAAGTTGAAAAGAGTATCTTTGTACGTATAAAATGACCTGACATCCTCAAATTTAGTATATCTTCTATGTCCGCGAGAATTATATCATGACCAATACTAACAAATGATAATCTTGTTATACTTTGATGGTTGCTTGTTATTGATTTATAACAAGTGGTATCCATATAAATTAGAGGGGTTATATATTATACACCAATATTTAGGAGGTACCATTAAGGTTATTTTTAGGATGTCAATTCTAATATCATTTATATATCATATAAGTAGTATTAGATGACTAAGGTAAACAGTATAACTATCTGCAAATATGTTATGATGTTATACATGTACTTATAGACTATTATTAATTGACAATAATAGTATATACTACCTACATATTACATAATTTTAGTAAGATGCCCATATTAGAAATAAATGATCATAAAAATCAACTATTTGTCCCCCATAATTACCTTACATATCGCTAATAGAATAACCTTGTATAGAATATCGTAATGCAAATTATATTATTATCGGGATATATAGTAATATGACTAAAGTATTCCATATAGTAATGGATGCCCTTAGATATATTAATACTATTATAATATTATCATGCCTATACTATAATACCTAAGACTAGTGTATATACACTTATCATATATGTATATCCAATATAATCTAATTGTCCAATATATATTAAATTTGAGTTATTATGTATACTAGGATGATTTCGACTATATACCTAATATAGTGGTATCAATCACATACCTGTATACATATCCAATATTTAATGTCCGGACCATTCATAATATCATGTATATTGGATATTGATAAATAGTTATATACTATAGTGTTAAACATTGTATATAGTTACCACTTATTTTGGATATTTATCATATACTTACATATCTGGTTTAATTATCCATTCATGGTATTTGGGTTATATTGTGCTGGGGCGTAATATTACTGTGTGTGTATC
Source organism: Scilla litardierei (assembly GCA_030789695.1). Taxonomy (NCBI): domain Eukaryota; kingdom Viridiplantae; phylum Streptophyta; class Magnoliopsida; order Asparagales; family Asparagaceae; genus Scilla; species Scilla litardierei. The sequence goes on from JAULAV010008859.1 coordinate 48,355, forward strand.
CATATCAATTACTGGTAGATTATATTATAGTAATGGTTAGTCCATGGTGTGATATATCCATACATATAATATTGTACATGAATGAGGTATACGTTCTACCATAAATACCTAGCATTTATGGGTTGGATAATTTAATATATACAAGATATTATATAGAAATTTGTTTGTATTATAGGGTAATGGATAATACACATAACTTTATCATATCCTCTAACACTAATACAGATTATACACACTATCCGTCCTATTATGTTATCTGATATATGTAATTGGTATCCCATAGTTTTACATATTCAGAAATATACAATTATAACCCTATACTATATGATAAGTATCAATTTATTCAATATTTCTATGTCATATGTATAATAATATGGTATATACCAAGAGAGAGATTATTTAGCAAATAATATACATTAATATTTGTGACACTATATGATACTACGTGTAATACCTGTGCAATTATAGCATTTACGATATGACTGTATTTTCATAATATAATGTAATACCTTGACCAATCTGTCAATATATTATATATTATATATTGATATTATAATTATATTCACTACAACTTTATAAATTGCAGTGGTATATCGACGAAATATTATATTGCTCTATACTTAAGATATCTACTTGTGGTCACATAATACCACAGTTTATATGATTATATTTGTATAGGCTCCCCTATATCCCTGTATACTAGTTACACGAGTAAATTAACTGCAATCAAGTGTGACTCCTTAGGTCTAGCTTGATATCTAGCACAAAGACATACGGATAACATAATATCCGGCCTACTAGCAGTTAAGTAAAGTAAGCTACCAATTATACCTCGATATAGACGAATGTCTACATCTTTCCCGTTCTCATCCTTGTGTAGATGGGTTGTCGTACTCGTGGGAGTCCACTTACATGAAGACAATTCCATCTAGAATCGCGAATTATTTTAGTATCATAGTCTTAATTGAGATATTTAATAGTTGGAGATTAACATTATTAACCCATATATTGACATACATGGTTACATTTATACAATATAGCCAATATATGTATTACCATAACCAATTTCAGTTACATGCATAAATGGCTATACCTATCATACGATATATTTATCAGACTATTAGTCTTAATATTATTATACTAGATTTTGATAAATATCCATATGTGGGTACATATATGTTAACACTTGAAGATGGCGATTTATATAATTCTAATAGTATACACATTATGGACACGGATAATGTATACAGGCTTCCTCAACAT